>CAUYQV010045608.1:0-43290 GCA_963574575.1 Galagoides demidoff
TTTCTAAATGTAGAATATAAATGTCTTAACACAATAACTAAGAAAATGCCATGAAGGCTATGTTAACCAGTTTGGTGAAAATATTTCAAATTGTATATAAAACCAGCACACTGTACCCCATGACTGCATTAATGTACACAATATGATTTAATTTAAAAAAAAAAGATTCCCCCAGAGGCATCACTATGAGTTGGTGGCTCTGGTGGCTTCTGCCTCAAGGGAGGAGACCTTGGCAGTGACCCTGTGGATCCCTCTCTCCCTGGTTTCCAGCACAGTGTTTACCCTGAAGCATCTGTCTTTTCTCCATCCAAGAAAAGCCATTGATTTTTTCAGTTTGTTCAGTTTCTTCCTTAAGTATGGGAGTGACTAATTTTAAGCTTTGTACATGTCAGACTGAAAAATGGTTAAACTTTGGTTAGTTTCTAATTCATATTTACCCTTTTTGAGGAATTTGTGGTTCCTTAATCTGGAGGATTAGTTGGCCAGTTCTAGAAATTTCTCAACCATTGTTTCTGTAAATTTCTCCTGAAACTCTGTATATACATACTGAATATTTTCATCATACCTTGAGTCTTTCAAGCATTCTTATTTTCCATTTCTGTGTCTTTCTGATCTGCATTGCCAGTTGTTTTGTTGGGTCTCTCTTTGGCTTACTAATAATTGCCATTTCTGTTCTTTGTAATCTTGTGTTTAACCCATCCACTGAGTTTTTATTTTAGTTCCTAAATTTTCCATTATGCAAAGATCTTTTGTGTTTATTTTTTCCAAATCTGCCTTTAAAAAAAAATCTTCAGAGTATTTTATTCTTTTCCAACATACTTTCGATACATTTAATGCATTTAACCATCTTAAACATACTTCTTAATGTTATCTTATTATTTCTCTTGTCTGAATTTGAGGGGGTGTTAAGCCTTCTGACTTGGTTTTTCTACCACTTGCTTATAGAAAAATTTTCACTTTCTATATTTTATATTTTGATTCAAGAGGACATAATTACTTTTATGGTTTCTGGGCAGAGATTCCTGTTTCATTGTTTTTTTGTTCACTAATATGTCTATTCTGTCGGGTGCCTCAAGTTCACTGGCCTGGAACGACATTTATGCTCCTCAATTACTCACGTTTGAGTTCTGCCTCAGAAAAAAAGACTTGGATTTTTTTGAAATCTTGGTTATATTCTTATTTCTCCACTTTCAGCCAAAGCTGACATAAAACTCTCCCCACCCCCCCGCCCCCTGCCTTTTTTCCTTTTTCTTCTGCTAACAGGCTCTTCAAAATGCTTACACATGTGGGTGGATGTGGCTTCAGCCTCGGAGGCTGCGTGGGCGTTGGTCAGGGTCCCCGTGGATGGGCAAGGCCACTGCACTCCCCATACTCCATGCCCTGCCTTGATGTCAGTTCATGCACGTGCAATTTTCTTTTTGGTTTTCTCTTAGATCTTTGTAAGGATTTCTCATGCTTTCTTGGGAGCTCAGATTGGCATTTAAAAAGGTGTTTGTTTGACTTCCTCCAGCATCTTCATGTGTTTGTGGCAAGCTGTATTCAGGTTATCAAATCTGCTATGCTAGAATCAGAAGCAGGTCTCCCAAGTGTGATGGTGGGACACTTCCCGGTTTCTGCCCTGCCTTCTCCAGCTCTGCTCAGGGTTGCTTCTTTGTTTCACCTCCACCTCCAGCCCCTTCTGTAGTTGCCTTAATCTCCTTGTGTGTTTCCTCTGCACATCTCTGACTATCTCCTGCCTTGCTAACCCAATTTTAGCTGTGTCTGTTTTGTTTCTTTCTGTGTCTAATTTATTAACTATGTAATAGTGTTGTTTTGGTTCTGGGTATATTTATAGCTCCACAGTCTTCTCTTGTTTCATTCTGTTATTTTATTATCTTGTTTTTGAAGTCATGTTTAATTTGATACAGGCTTTATTAAGTTATATAGTATAAAGAAATTACAGCAAGCTGGCCCTTCCTTTGGGGGCTTTTTTTCAGTCTATACTTTGTATATTAGTTGTGCCCGTCTGCATACCTCCTTTTCTTCCTTTTTTTTGCCCTTTAAAAAATGTCTTATGTATGTACATAGTTATTTATTTCTTCATTTATTCATTCATAACCATATATGTTCATGAGCTGTCATTCCAGAATTTTTTTTTCATCTGGCTCACAGTTTTTGGGTCTGCTTATAATTTTTATTTTCTGTGATATAACAGTGGTACATTATTTTTCACGTCATTCTTTCCTGACTTGTGGCCCAATTTATTTATTTTTTCTTAGTTTATTAAACCAGTTCATCTGCATTCTTTGTAGAAATGCTAGCAACATCAAATAACAGAAAAGAGAAAAAGTTTATTGCTTCTAAATTCTGCTCCTAACTTCCTTCCACATGTCTCCCTCCCCCCCTTCCTGTCAGCCTTTCAAGCCCACGTTGAACCAGTGGCACATCCAGGGCTCTGTGGGGATCTCCTGATCTCTAGCTTAGATCTTCAGAGGACCCCAATTTTGATGGGCATGTTGCAGCTAGCTTTCTGACAGAATTCACTGGAAAAGTGTGATATGAAAGCTACGTGAAGTTCCGTACCTAAGGCATCTGTGAGGGATCTGGCTGTGTGTGTAGCTGTTTGCTTTCAATCTGGTCAGACTTGTCCTATGTGCCCTATTTACTGTAACAGGCAAGGAAATGCCTAGAAACAGATTCACTTAGGATGATGGCTTAAGCACAAAAGGAAGGTATATTTGTTTCTGTCCCGGAATAGTTCAGATGAAGCTTGATGCACAGTCCACCCAGTGCACCTGAGTCCCATTGCCTCTCTCTCACCCATCCTCCACTCCCTGCCATCCCAGCACCACTCCTTGCCAGCTCTGCATAGTCAAGGTTGGTTCCTTCTCTCTTAGGGTTTGCTCTCTGTCCATCTACTGAGCTTCATGGCTCCAGTTGTCAGTCCTTGCGGGAAATAAGGAGGCCTTTCCCCTCCTGGAAGAAAAGAAAACACTTCTAGTTGCAGTTGAAAGTGTACCCTTGGCCTCTTCCTCCCTCCCTGGGAAGGGCAGGGTGGCTCTGAAGATGGGTTCAACCCAGCAAGAACCAAATGGACACAGTTTAGGGGGGCACTTCCCCAGGAGAGCTCTAACTCACACACCAGCACCCGAGTGCCTTAGAGGTGAGCCTTGTTCCCTTCAGTCTGGTATTAGACAGTAGGTTTCACAAGAGAAAGAAAAATCAGTTGGCATTGCCTGGATCGAGGACCTAAGCTCAGAAGACCTACCTACCTCTGTTTGCTGGGCATTTATTCTTCCAAAGGAGTCAGCCTGACTGGCCAGTTTCCCACTGTATTACCGTGTGTCTTTCCTGAGACTCTGACAGTAAGGAAATTACACATTGACTTGTTAGGAGGAAAAAAAAAATTATGTGTGTTATACTGTGGTCTGATTTTTAAAAACCCCTTAAGCCTTATTCTGCATTGTCCTTAAAAACAGTGTTCTAGAGCTAGGCAGGATTAACTGTGGCAGTTAAAAATGGAATCAAAGAGTTTAGGATCGCTCTGGGGAGCTCTTGAGGCAGCTTTTCCAAGGACTGCAGGCTCTGCTCATGGCTTCTCTGCAGCGAATGCACAGTCTCAGGGGCTTTAGGGTGTGGTGTTTTAAAGGGCTGCTGCCTAATGTTTCCTTTTTGGGGTCAGTATTTAACAGTACTGTCAGAGATAAACATTTCTCTGTCTGTGATTAAGAGGCTCCAGAATCTCAGCGAAAGTTAAGTTCCTTGGCTAACCCCTCTGCCATGGGGGCTAGCTGCTGGACTGTGCCTGTGGCCAAGGCTGGAAGGAACTTGGATTGTATGTGGTTCTTTTGAAAAAATTCCTGTCTGCACATTCATACATCATGGAATAACCATTAACCTCTGAAGAAGATTAAGTATTAAGATCTAATACTAAATTCACTTGATTTTTTTTTAATTCACTTAATTTTTAAGCCTTGATTTCAATGAGAACAAAAGTGACCGGTAATCCTGTGCCACCCCTAAATGTAGGCGGTCGCAGGTAGAGACGAGCTGCCCTTGGGGGGCGATTCCCTGAGCCTTCGTATCAGAGGAACTTCTCCCCATGACTCAGTGGTGGGGAACTTAACTGTGTTAACCCTGCAACTTGCTGGAGTGATAGGCTCTGAATAGTGATCACCCTTATTCTAACAAATAAAGAAACTGAGTCTCAGAAAAGTTCAGCCACTATTCCAAGTCCACACAGCTAGTGAGTAGCAGAGCCCAGAGCCTGGGGTGTCTATACTCCCCACATGGAGCTCCTCAGACACAGGCCCTGAGCAACCTCCAAGTGAGAGCAGAGGTGGCACCGAGCTCTGCACCTGGCAGGGCTGGGCTCTGAGGTGCAAGGACAGGATGTGTTGGGAATACAAGGCCCTGCACCAGCAGCTCTGAGGCTTTTGTACTCCAGGACTCCTTTACCGTCTTAAAGGTTATTGGGGATTCTCAAAATGTTGTTTCTATGTGTTACGTCTGTCAATATTTATGACATTGGAAATAAAGGCTAAGAAACATTTTAAATGCTAGAGTTCACTAATTCATGTAAAATTGTAATAAACCCATGACATGTTAACATAAATAATATTTTAGGAAAAATAACTATTTTTCCCCTCACAGCAGAGGTACATGGCAACCCATCTCCTCAATGGCTCACTCAACAGGACAACTGCACCCTCTGCTCTGTTTCAGCATTTAGCCTGCTGCTGAGCCAGCCCCACGTCAGCGGCCTCCACCAGGCTCTGTGGAATGCTCCAGAAGAGAGGAGAGGAAAAAGGAAGTAACCATTACGAGAAAAGTTTTGACCTCCCTGATCCTCGGAAAGCCTCTCAGAAAACCAGGAGTTCCCATACTGTATTTTGAAAACTTCAGTCTGTGGACATACCAAAGGGAATTATCTTCCATTATCATAAACAAAGGGCCACTGGTGCAACGTACTAGGCAGGATGACGACATGGTTCAAAGCACAAGTGTTGAGCTAAACAGATTAGGGGTCGAGTCCCGGCTTCCACACTAAGCTGTGCAGCCTGGGGTCAGGAGGCTTTTTTGTTTTGTTTCACAGTTGATATATTTATCCTTTCATTTTCTGCCTTGATTTAAAACGTAAAACATGCTCACCAAAAAGCGTTCAAATGGAACAGAACTATGTAAAGTTAAATTCAGGAGTTTTCCCATAATCCCCTATTATTAAACAAGAAAAATAATAGTACTGACTTTCCAGGTTACCGTCAGACACGAGGTTGTCAAGTGTGCCTGGGTGTAACATTTAGAAGACTCTGTTTCAGGGTTAGCTGTGTGATTTTCAGATATCACTTACTGATATCCTCTTGGTAAAGTGCTGGTTCATCTTTTGCCCATTTTTCTTTTGGATTGTAGGCCTTTTTCTGATTTATTTTTAGAGGTTTATTTCTTATTCTGGATGAGAGTCTTTTGCCAGACCTCATATCTCGCTGACTCAGGAAAAACCCCAGTTTATTATCCTGTAAAACTAGGAGAAAAAAAATATGGTTGGTATAAAGATTAAACTAGACAAAAGAAATCATCCTTGTTGTAAGCTATGGAGTGCTGCACAAATACGAATTTATATTATCCAGTGATTTTCTCTGCAAACAAGACCTTACACATGGTCAGGTCTGTTTTGTGTGTTTGTTTTTCTCACCATCTACACAAAAGCAAAGGGATGGGAATATTGAATGACACTGCCCGGTAACCTCCAAGAGAATAATTGCCATAGACCTGCAGGACGGCACGTTCTGCATCATCACAGCAGTTAGCTCTAAACCACATTTGCAGTGATTCAGAGAGGTTGATTTTAAAGATCATGCTCACTTAAATGAAAGTTTCTCTTAACTGCAGGGCTCAGATTTTTTTTTTTTAAAACAAAAAAGGAGAGTTGGGGAGTTGGACCAGTTGACTTTGGGGGCCCTGCCGCACTGGCCTGCTGGGGTTCCATGGTGGGCTGTGGATCCTGGCTCTCCTGGCTTAATCCCAGAGGCAGAAAGAAGTGTAGGCCCTCTGTGAGAGTTGTGTGTGCCACTGTCACTGAGCAACATTGCATGGATTGCAGGGGCTGCCCCTTTTCCCCCACTGCTGTAGGTGGTGAGGGCAGCTGTTATAATCCCCATTTCACAGATGAGAACATTGAAACACAAAGAAACTGAGTGCCTGCTGACTGGGGAGCTGCAGTGGGAGCCCCAGGGGTCTTTTGCCTGCATGGACTCTGCTCCTCCCTGGTGCCCTCCTGCCCAGTGGGGGCAGGGTAGCCTGGGGGCAGCCTGAGGATATGCCATTACTGAGGCCATTGGTCCTGTGGTCTCAACATTTGTGTCCCCCCAACATTCCCATGTTGAAATCCTGATCTCCAACGTGATGGCATTAGGAGGTGATTAGGTCATGAGGGTGGGCCCTCATGAACTGGATTTGCACCTCTATAAATGGGGCCCCAGAGAACTCCCTCTCGAGAAGAGGGATGTCTGTGAACCAGGAAGCAGGCCTCACCAGACAGAAGAATTCAACACATTAATCCTGGACTTCCAGCTTCCACAACTGTGAAAAATAAATTTCTGTTTATGAGCCACACAGTCTATGGCATTTTCTTACGAGCCTCTGAATGGACACAGGTTAATGTGCTGAGTGTGTTACCGGTTAATGACCACCCTGGGGTGCCTGTGGAATGCTGTCCTTAAGGAGGGTGCACCTGGTTATTTATTCAGAGGCTATTAGTCCAGGGCTTGGAAATTGTACCCTTTCTCTCACAGAAATCCCCTCGCCTGGCAGTGTGGCTCCAGCTTGGAAGAGAAGTGACTGTTGAAGGCAGGTTCGCTGGCTGATTCATGGTTTTAAACAAGCTCAGGTGATGCCTGAGAGGCTGGGTTTCACCTCAGTGGAAGATATTTACGTCTTGGGGTAAGAAATTGGATTTTGTCCATAGGTGGAGTCAGGGCAATGGGAATGAAGCCTTGCATGCCTACCCTGAATGTCCTGTCTGAGGCCAGAGGGACACATCATCTGAGGACTTTGCAAACTCACAGGCTTGGTTGCTGTGCCCAGGCCTCCCAGTTCACTTGCTGTTTGTGCCTTGACGTGAAGCCCTGAGGTGCGGGTGATGCTCACAGATAGAGCCACGCCTCAGTGCAGAAGGCTTCTGAGGAGGCAGAGGATGGAGCTCCTGAGAGATTAGGGAAGGAGAAGGGAGCGGGGAGAATGGGAGGAGGAGAGGCAGGCAGGTTCTGGGCTAGCTTTTACAGCATCCCCAAGGGAGGAGTGGTGGTTTTCTTGCCAGCTTGCCAGTGTCTTGCAGGATAGGAGGTGGCCCCTGATGGTCCATCACTTCCAGGTTCCCATAAAACCTCTCTGAGGCATAAGGAGGTGGTGGTTGGCCAAGAACCACTTTGCAGATGAGGAAACTGAGGCCTAGAGATGCTGTACCTCACTGGTGGTCACAGGCCAGAGGTCCTGGAGACAGTATTGCCTGGACAGGGCCTTGGGAAGCAGGGCTATAGTGGGGGTGCACATGGTAGGCATGGTATTGTGGTATTGTAAGTTCAGAAATTATAAAAGCAAAGGCAGGGCTTCAGGACCCACCCCTGCCACTCTGGGTGAAGTCCCCATCATCCTCTGTGAAAAGGCCATGTTCCTTTCCTGTGTGACCCTTGCCATTGTTTGCAGTCGTAGGTATGTCGTTATTGTATTGTGTGACTCCCCCCCCACCACGCATACACAGCAACAATGTTCAGTCCCTGGAGTGTATGCACATACAAGGCATCACCAGGAAATGCTCCATAGATATTTGTTGAATGAATGAAGGAATGAAAACTCGTATGGACGATGGCCTGTAGAAAGGGCCAGTGCACTGCAGTGAGGACTCAGACTTGGTAGTTTGTGCCGTGCAGTTGGAGGGTGATCTGATTGTATTGTGATCATAAGCTCGGTCTGAAGATGAGTGGGGAAGCTGTGCATATGTGTATGTAAGTGTGAGTATGTGTGTGTGCATGTGTGTGGATGCGTGTGTGTGTGTGTGTGTGTGTGTAAGGGCCATAGGCTACCACTGAGGGAGGAAAAGTGGTCAGGAGCTTTGTCACTGCAGACGGAGAGCTGAGAGGCTGGGGAGGGGAAGGGAGGAAGGAGATCCCATCCATTCTGGGAACACAGATGGCAGCCCCTCTCCCTCTGGAGTCTCCGTGGAGGGTTTCCTGAGGTGGCAGCTCTGCATTCTCAGATGGTGGCTGGCTGCTTCTTGTTGATTACAGTTTGAAATGCTGTACTTGGTCCCAAGCTGCTGCACACCACAGAAGTTCAGTGTCCCTCTAATGAGGTTTCTGTGAGAATGTTGGAGAGAAGAAAGCCTTTTAATTAGATTGGTGGTAATTGAGCTCTCAAAGCACAGAAGCCTTTCCCTCAGAAGATGAAGACACAAATGCAGTTAAAAGACAGAAAGGCACCTAAATGGAACCCTTGCTAATTTTAAGTCCATTAAAAACAACAACTCCTTAATAAGTTGAGGCAACAGAAACACATCCTCGAATGTTTAACAGCGCTTCCCAATAACTTTGAAGTTTGAACTGGAACTGAAGTACTTCTGCAGTTTAAATGCATGGCTCTGTTGGGGGTCATTTGCTCAGTACAGAGTCCAGGGAAATGTTTAGCTCTACAACTTTTTCCATTGAAAAATCCCAGCATGTTTTATTTGGAAAATGAGGTATATCTTTTCTTACAACTGAAGTGGCAGCTGTTTCCGGATGTAGCCACTGGCCTCGGGCCCCTGGGAACATCATCTTCCGTCCCTCCCCAGGTAGCCCGATTCTGCTGTGTCCTGGCCCCAACTGACAGATCTAACCACCGAAGATGTCCAGCACGTGGCAGCTAGGACAGGGCATCAAAATGTCCCTGCCAATTCTTCATGTGTTCTGTGCACTTTTACTTTGTAAGAGGTAGCATTCATTTCTCATTTGTTTGCAGCCCGCTGACGTTGGCCCAGCAGATACCATGTTCTTTCTGCCTTTGGGTCTTTGTAGACTTCCCATCAGCAAACTAGGCCAAGGGTCTCAAGGTCCCAGCTTCCAGGGAGCTCTTCATGGAGGCATTAGTAGTTTCCCTGGAGAGGGTGTCAACTGCTAATTTACAGAGTCCTTTAGGATGGAATAGAGTGTTAAATACTGAGCAACAACATTCTCAGTCTGTCTGTTGCACAGATCTCACTTCTTGGTCTCTTCCGTGGTGTTTTTTGCTGGGTCATATTGGGTTTGGCCAGCCATGAGGAGATGCTAGTGGTATCCCACTTGGAAAGGCTGATATGACTAAATTCTCTTTAGATGTCTTGTGCCCAAGCACAGTCACAGTGGATAATGCTGTCTTCAGCTCCTTGGTGAGCACGAGGACATCGTACCCTGCTGGATCCTGAACTCCGGTGATTTGGAAATTTGGAGAAACAGTTTCTGGAGTCAGAAAGATCCAATTGGAGAGGCTCCTTAGTAAAGTCTCCTCATCTTCCTGACTCCTGTTTACTCAGCTAGATAGGATTGACCTTCAGGTTTATGTCAGGAGCCCTGATATGTTGCCTAGTGGCTAAAGGATGGTAGAAAAGACAGCTCAGATCTGCTGAGACAGGGATGGACCACTGTCCATGCAGCACCAGCACAGGGCCAGGCAGCTCTGTGCAGGGACACAGCCCCTTTCCTGTGTGGGAGGGAGGCACAAAGCATTTGTACTTGTTTAAAAGTGTATGCATTCTGGTAGTAAAACTGACTTTGAAAAATTAGAGTTTGCACCCAATTTTATGCTCTTGTAACATATATAAGTTATAAAAAAACAAAGATAAATAGCCAAATCATTAGCAAGCATCACTTCTGGATAGCAGTGTTTCAAGGTTTCAATTTTTTTCTTTATACTTTTCCGTCTTTTGTAAGTGCTCTGTAATAAATGTGTCTCACCTCAGAATAAACAGAAGAGCTTAACTCTGGGGAAATGCTGATTGCATATATTGGAAGTGCTTGGTGCATTCTAATTCCACACAAACAATGATCGGATCCCAACAGCCAGATCCCCACGTGAATAATTGTCTTGTTCTTTCTTTTGTAAACCTATCAATCATATTTATGCTGATTTTTTTTTTTTTCTGTTAAGGATGAGAAGAACCAAGTTCTAACCACCAACATTTGGCTGCAGATGGTAAGTGAAGGCAGCGGGAGCCGCTGCCCACAGACCTTGCCTGCTCTTGCTTCCACCATCTTGTCTTGGATTTGCAGGGAAAGCAGAGGTGTGGTGAGAAGAGCCAGGGCTGTGACCCTGACTCTCCACCCACCAACAGAGAATGCTGGGTGCATTGTCCCTCAGTCTGCAAAGCTCAGTGCCAGGGCTGACCCTGACTCCCCACCCACTAATAGTGAATTCTGGGTGCCTTGTCCCTCAGTCTGCAGACCTCAGTGCCAGGGCGAATGCTGGGTGCATTGTCCCTCAGTCTACAGAGCTCAGTGCATGCTTGTGTCTATGAGGGTGATTTGCGGACATTTCAGAAGCACTGTGCAGTATGAGAAGAGGCAGGGCTGCATTTAGATGTACCATAGCCCCAAACTGAGCCGTAGCCAGTGCCAGTAGCCCAGGGGCTCCTGCCTTGTTCCCTGTACCCTCCACAGCTGCATGTTTGAATCACTTGCCGTGCTCTTTAGCTAGAGGTCGTCACACTTTGTACTCAAGTGATGTCTGTCAGAACCTTGAAATTTTGTATGTTTCATTTGTGGATTTGTACCCTAACATCTAGAATTGTAACCTAAACTTAATTGCAAGTGATGTCACTTTCATAGAATTGTAAATATCTACATTTAAAAAAAAAATTACATTGTTCTGGCACTCCGGGAGGCTAAGGAGCGTGGATTGCTTGAGCTCTGGAGATCGAGACCAGCCTGAGTAAGAGTGAGACCCTGTCTCTACTAAAAATAGAAAAACTAGCTGGGATATGGCTGGCACCTATAGTCTCAGCTACTCAGGAGGCTGAGGCAAGAAGATTGCTTGAGCCCAAATGTTGTGATTTTGTGAGGCTGCTGTGAGTTATGATGCAACAGCACTTTACCCAGGGTGACACAGTGAGACTCCATCTCAAAAAAATAAAATAAAATAAAATAAAATAAAAAAATCAGAGTGGCGCCTGTGGCTCAAAGGAGTAAGGCGCCGGCCCCATATGCCAGAGGTAGTGGGTTTAAACCCAGATCCAGCAAAAAACTGTAAAAAAAAAAAAAAAACCCACTACAAGGCATAACAAAAAAAAAAATTGTCTCTATTTTTAGTGAAATCTAAATACTATACTAATTTGATGTCCTAAACATTTAATACCATATGAACAAGCCCTTCTTAAAAATGTGGAATATTTTACAGAGTCCCTTTTACTTTGTACCTGCATTTCTGCTCCACTTTGCATACAAAACCTTATCCTAACGTAATATAATTTTATGTTTGAAGGTCTTTCATTAATCACATTGTCTTGGTTTTCTCAAATTTAAATATTTACATAAAAATTATTCCTTTGGACCATAAATATTAAAAATGTCTTCTGGATTGATTTCATATTGCTATTATTATTGGTACATCATTCATCAAAGTAGCATAAATTACACTTTTTAATAAATAGTAAACAGTTTTTTTACTGGAAATGCATGTCTTTGCCAAAGGTGAGACTTTATTTTAAATTATGTATCCACAGATAATTGTTCCGTGTTACTAGACATGAGAGAGCTTTCATCGTTCATTCTGCACATGTGTTTTTAATCGGTGTAGTAGCACAGGTAATTGGTGAGCAAAGGGATTTCACTAAAGCAGTGTTATTCAATCCTTTAAACTTCCAGATCACATGGCAAAAAAATGTAGTTTTCATCAACTGCGTCAGCTAACAACTTCATTAGCTTGTCTTTCAATTTTTTTTTTTTTGAGACAGTGTCTCACTTTGTTGCCCAGGCCAGAGTGCCATGGCATCACCCTAGCTCACAGTAACCTCAAATTCCTGGGCTCATGTGAGCCTCCTGCCTCGGCCTCCTAAGTAGCTGGGACTACAGGTGGCTGCCACAATACCCAGCAAGTTTTTATAGATAGGGTCTCACTCTTGGTCAGGCTGGTCTCGAACTCCAGAGCTCAAGTGATCTCCCCACCTCAGCCTCCCAGGGTGTTATGATCACAGGTATGAGCCACCTTGAGTCTGGGCTTCAATTTTGTTGAAATAAAAAAATTTAAAGAATTAAAATGGAGTTGACCTTTAAAATATTAGCCACCCAATTTGTAAAGGGATTTACACAGACACTGACAATTTGAATAGACCCTTTGCTTCTTGGGCAGGACCCCAAGATAAGACAAATGGGGCTTCTTTGTAAAGTGGGATGGGAGGAGTAAAAGTGGAGGCAAAGGATATTCCCAGGGGGTCGATTCTTGAGCAGGTGAGTTTTCCTGGGAATATGTGTGGAGCCCAGGGATGGAACACAGATCTGCTTAAAGCTGTCTGCTGACCATCCCAGGGGCATCCTTAGCCACAGGTGAGATCCACTGTAGAACCTACCTGTAATGAGGAAGGTGGAAGCCTCGGGAGTTTCCTCCTGCAGGATTTAAAGCTCATGGTTCAGTGAGCATAGGCCTCCTCCAGGCCTGCCACCTACTCCAGCTTCCCTTCTTTACCTCAGAGTGACAATCCGTGCTTCCCTGGAAGGCCAGCCTCCCTCCCTTGCAGGGGACAGGCCAGATCCTGGGACCTGCTGTGAGCCTCCCTGTAACAATTGTGCCTGTGGCCTCTTGCATCAGATAGTGTCTGTCGCATTAAATAGTGTCTGAATAGTGTCTGAACAGTCTTGCCCTTCCCATAGTCTTTTCCTTTGGATAAATAGTAACATTATATATCCCTGTGCTTCCACCAAAACCCTCAAGAGTTACCCTTACCTCTTGCCTTTTGCCCCTCACGTCTGATACATCAGCAGATTCTGGCTGCTTGATCTTGAGAGCAGATCCAGGGTCTGACCACTGGCATCAGCTTCAGTGGCTCCACCCTGCGCTAAGCCAGTGTGGTCATCGCCCCCTTCCCTGTTACAGGCTCCTGCCCAGGCTTCCTGCTCCCGCCCTTCCCTCCGGGTGGTGCCCCGTCTTAGCACTGCAACCAGTGTGGTCCTAGTGAGATGGAGGGAGGGTTTAGTCACGTGCCCCGCTGGTGCATGTGGGGCGGGGGGTCCTATCTCCTTGGCAACATGGGAGCAGAGGTCCTGGAAGTGGCCTTCGGTTCCCACCCTGCCCAGGCTGCCTCGCTCCCCCATCCTGTCTCCTCCTTGCTGTGCTTGCAGCCCGCCCTCTTCGTGCTGTGCCAGGCACGTGTCCCCTGAGCACCTCAGGGCCTCTTGCTGCTTCCCCTGCCCGAAAGGCTCTTTCCCCAAGAACTGCTTGATGTGACCCCTGACTTCTTACTCTCTGTTCCCGGAGATCAGCTTCTCCAGGAGGCCTTCCCTGAGCTCTTACTGACTGTCCCTAGCTCCTAGCCTACTGTCTCCCCTGTAGCAGGCCCTGAACTGCTGTAGAATGTAAGAATGAAACAAAAACTCTAATTAAATCTAGGAGGGGCTCAGGTCGTATGACACCAAGTAAAGTCAACTCCTGAACAGTGGGACAGTGTGGTACTAGGTAAGGTGAAGTTCTGGGAAATTCAGAGGCTGGTGCCGATATTTCCCTTTTTACTAAGATCTCAGTGCTTCCCTGCTCTCTGAGGATCATGGCCACCCTTGATATTTTTCTTGTGATGACAGAGTCCTCTCCCTGGTGCCTTCCTCCTTAGCCCTGGGAAAGCAACTGGTCTTCAGCAATGCATATGATTTGGTAATTTATTTTTTTAAAGGTTTTTGTTTCCAGGAAAAATGTAACTGGATTATTACCTTTGTATTGAGTTCAGATGCTCCTGGATAAACATCCTTCTTCTGGTAGATGTTACTAGAGCCCTCTAAATTGCTTTCAAATCCTGCTTCTTTCTTTTTTCTCTCCCACCCCCCTTTTTTTTGAGACAGAGTCTTACTCTGTCACCCTCGGTAGAGTGCCTGTGGAAGTCATCATAGCTCACAGCATCCTTGGACCCTTGGGCTGAAGCCATTCTCTTGCCTCAGCCTCCCAAGTAGCTGGGACTATAGGCACCTGCCACATTGCCCAGCTGTTTTTTTTCCTATTTTTAGTAAAGATGGGGTCTCACTCTTGCTCAGGCTGGTCTCAAAATCCTAAAGTCAAGCAGTTCCACTGCCCCAGGCCCCCAGAGTGCTGGGATTACAGGAGCAAGCCACCACACGTAGTCCTGCTTATTTCTAAGGCTTGTATTTGCAGAAGAATCTATAGCTTCATTTGTTTGGAAACTATCCTATTTACCTTTTTCAGCTAATTTTTTTGGAGTGACTTGCTGTGTGGAAGGCTTTGAAGTAGGCCAGATGAGAGGACCTACAAATGTGTGAGACCCAGCTTCTCCTTTTAGGCCACTTACAATCAGGCTGTGTAACACATTAAAAAGAAGAGGCTGGGCATGGTGGCTCACACCTATTGTCCCAGTGCTGTGGGAGGCTGAGGCAGGTGGATCGCCTGAACTCAGCTGAGTTAGAGACCAGTGGAAGACCAGCATGAGGCAGAGTGAGCCAGAGTGAGCCAGAGTGAGACACCGTCTCTATAAAAAAAAAAAAAAAGCTGGACGTTGTGGCAAGCATCTGTAATCCCAGCTACATGGAGGGCAAGAGGGCAAGAGAATCACTAAAGCTGGAAGAAGTAAAAAAAAAAGAAGAGGGCAGCGCCTGTGACTCAAAGGAGTAGGGCACCAGCCTCGTATGCTGGAGGTGGTGGGTTCAAATCCAGCCCCGGCCAAAAACTGCAAAAAAAAAAAAAAAAAAGAAGAAGAAGAAAAGGTTAAAACAGCAAGATAAGTAGTTCCCTAGAGATGTTGCAGGATTCAAGCTGATGGTTAGACAGAGAACAGCACAGGTGGGAGAAATCTCACTTCACAAAAATGGAAGCAGAAGAAACCCAGAGCTTCTGCCTGGGGCAATGGCATCTCTGGGTGTTTGGTTTTAATCCCTACTTCCAGGTGCCTACCACATGAAGAACATGCCGGTTCCCTCAAAGCTCAGTAAGAACACGTATCTGGAAACTGGCACCTGTAGGTCACTGTCTCCCTGCTGCATTTTTAACAAATCACAAGAATCTGGGGTTTAAGATAAATTCTAACAGGTATGTAACCAATACCTGTGCTGCTGTGCCCCCTACCCTGCCCAGTCGGGAAGCCCCAGTGTTTTTATGTGGCCACAGCACCGACCTGGGGGATGCAGGTGTCACCAAGGGCAGTTGTGGAAGCTGCCCTGGGGTCGTCTCTAACTGCCATCCATTGATTGCTGTCCTTGTGTTCCCTGGCTGGTGATCAGCCTGGCCTGACCCCATGAGAATAACAGACACGTGATAAGGGAAGCTTGATATTGAAGGCCTAGGGGCCAGGGTCCCCAGGGAAAGCAGAGACATGGGCAGGAGACACACTGGTGGCCGGGTAGCTCTCGGCAGGGGAGTTCTCTTCCAGTTTCATGTTGCTAATTTCTGTTCTAAAAATAGGAATCCATCACAATTCTTTCTCCAGGGTATTTTAACTCTGAGGTCAATTTCTATACATTTAAAATGGAAGGGGTGGAAAAAAATAAATACATAAATAAATTATTTGTGACCAATAGATTGTTGATTTTGTTTTTCTTTTTCCCAGTTGCCTTTGATTTTGTAGGAGTTTCACATTATGCAGATAACCTGGAGGAAGAGAAATTGTCCATCTCTCCACTTACCTCTTCCTATTCCTAAGAGGAAGCAGCTGTGATTTTTCCCCCTCTGCAGATGAGTTTTATCATTTGTGAAGGCTCCTCAGACAATCTGATTTAATCTATGACAAGAAATGACAGAAGCCATTTCAGTTTCTGAGGAGACATTTGCTCCAGTCAGAGACTTAACGTTTGCTTTTTCAAAAGTGTGTCTTCTCTTATTTTGGAATATTGACAATTTTTCTAGCTTTAGATTTCCTAGCCTCCTTACGCCGTTCTCTGTTTTTAACCTAATTCTGAACTGGAGAATTGGAATTAGTGGCTCTAACAGCCTTCACGTCATAGAACCTTAGATCATAAACCATATTTACTTCTAAAATGTTTACCTTTTTGATTTCTGCAGTCATCAGCAATTTGTATCTGACACAGGAAGGCCACACTTTCTGCTCCCAGATAAGCCAGCCAGTGGCTTGCGTGGGGCCATGATAGAGTCTCAGGGTTATAGGTGTTTCATTTGTTCCCTCTCACTTGGAGAAAAATGCTTCAGGGGTAAGGAATAGAAGAAAGCTTCCTTTCCCTCTCTGAGGTCAAAATAGTTGACTGAAAGAATTTTTAAAATATATGTGTATGTGGTATTTTCTAATATCAAATATGTGATGTCTTAGATTCTAACACTGATCACTAATTCTCAGTAGTAACTGAGTGCACAGCAACTCAGCTCAATTCCAACTGGAGTTGTGTCCCTGGAGTTCGTGTCACAGGGCTCAGCCCTCAGGACTGCCCCTCTCAGATGTCATTTGCAAATGGGGCAACCGACCAGGCCTCCTGCCCACATTTCTGCTCAGCTGGCCGCAGATCTGGGGATTCTCATGTCCTCCCCCAGCCCCAGGACTAATGATCCTTTAGGGCAGCTCACACAACTAAACACACTTTACTTACATTTACTCTAAAAGGTACAACTCAGAAGCAGCCAAATTGAAGTGATGTGTGTGGCAAGGCATGTGGGGCCTGAAAGGGGGCAGGGAGCTCCCATGTCCTCTCCACAAGCAGCCACCCTCTCAGCACCTTCCTGTGCTCACCAGGAGATTTTATAACTCCATCCCCTACCCCTCCCTCACCCCTTGGACATAGGAGTGGGGTGCTGCAGGTGTGGACCTCTTCTCACTGGCTTGATCTCCCTGGTGACCCTCCCCACCCTGAAGCTACCTGGGGGCCTGGCCATGGCCATGTGTCACCTCATTAGCACAAGCTTAAGTGTGGTCAGAGGGGCTCTTTATGAATAACAAAAGATGCTCCTGTCACTAGGGGAAGTCCTTGGGTTGTAGGAGCTTTGTGCCAGGAAAACAAAATACTGTGTATTTTTTATTATACCAAAAGTATGTTTTTAGAGTAAAGATAGACTTCTCTCTTCCTCCCTCCCTCTCTGCCCCTGCCCCTCAGCATTCCTGTGCCCCCTCTGCGTCCACACGCTCCTGAAGGGCGTCCCCCAGGCAGCTTCTAAGGAGGCCCAGGGTCAGAGCCAGGGAAGAATTGGGATTCCTATGCTACATTTTGATCGATGTTCTCCCCTTGCTCCCCTGGGCATCCCCTGACAACCCCACATACTCTTCTCTTGAAGATTTAATGAGAAAGAATCTCACAGAAATAAGGAGTGAAGGAAAAGCACAGGAATTCACAAAATTCTCCTGTGAATGTGCAGGTGGGGGAGTGCTGGCCTTTCCGGGTTCGCAGGGCTTCTCTTAGGTCTCACCCTAGGGGAAGCATGCCGGGTGCCATCCACAAAGACTCTGTCCCCTACCCCTGCTCTCAAGGCCCTAGGAAGGGAGAGCTTTGTGAGGTCAGACAGCCGCTTTCTGTGTGTCTGTGTACTTATTCCACATCCATTCTTAGGGCCTTCACGGGAGCGTGTGGGCAGGGAACTAGCAGGCCCCAGGGCTCCTGAGCTCTGACCAGGCCCCAGGACACGTGGCTTGAGGTCCTTGCTGCAGCTCCCAACACCATGGCCACAACTCTTTCTGCCTCTGGCTGCACCTGGGTTACTACTATTAGGACAGTTGCTGTGTCCTGTAGAATTTTGGAAAGTGGAGGAATCTTTTTTTTTTAAAGCCATCATTTATCACTTGCCTATTAGGACCATAATACTTTCATGTTGTACTGCGGGCACTGTCTTCTTTCGTCCTGTGAGGTGGGGTGCACACCAGGAAACTACAGCTCAGAGAGGGTGGTTCCCTCCTCAGACTCTTACAGCAAGAGTCTGCCAGAGTCTTAATACAAACTCAGGTTTTTCTGAATCTGAAATGCCCTCCAGCCTCCATCCCATTTACTTCTTCAAGGCCAGCTCTGGTAGAACCAAAGATAGGTTTGCTTGAAGTAATGCAATTCAGTCCTGACCCAATGGCAGACTAACAAGATCTAGTCCTCTGAGCCTTGGTCTCCTCTTGTCCACAGGAACAGTAACTGCACTGATGCCCCTGGGTTGTGGTAGGGGTGGGCATACACATGACACTGAGCATGTAGAATGGCTGTGGTCTGGTTCAGGCAGGGGACGGGGGACAAGACACCTCACTGGGTTTCACAGTGGTGGGCAGGCAGTATGCAGCTCTGGTGGGGCCATAAAGGGGACTTAGCCACCAAGCATTGCTCTCCTCACCTCCCTTCCCCCTATGTACATTTCAATAGATAGGGATAAAGGTGTGGGGCCACCATGCCCACCTCCCAGGGCAGTTCGTGAAGCCTGTGATACTGATCAGCATGATAACAATGGTGAATGTGACTGGATCTGTGATAATCAGTAAGTGAGCCAGAGAAGTCCTAGGGTGTGAGATGCTAGATCCTGGCAAAAAAGCAGAGGCGTTTGGTATGGATGGGCTTTGTGCCCAGGACAAGGGAGGGAAATGAAGAGGAACACAGGGTTGATGGTGCCAAGATGGAGTGAGCTGCAGCGTGCATGGCTTGGCTGGCACTCAGGCATTCCTGGAAAACCACTTGGATGAGGCCCAGCCCCTGAGTGCTCCCCTCCTGGGCCCTGTCCTCGCCACCTCCATTTCATCTGGGACCCAGCAGGGCACGTTTCAGTCCTGAATGACCCAGATGATACTGCTGCAGTTTCCATGAACACAGCCTCATTCCTGGAGGTCCAGATCTGAGATGGCCTTTCTGGGTGCTGCCTGCCCTCCCTTGAGGATGGGGAGATTCTGGGAAATGCCTTTGGCCCCCTCACTGCCAGTGCGAATAGAGATAGGCAGGCCTACACCCCTTCATCTGCAATTCTCAAATTGTAACAGCTCTGAAAATTGTTTCATTTTCCTTGATTTTGTTTTAAGAACTTTGTATCAGACTCATTTGTTTTAAGATCAAATGGAAATCCATGTGCAATCGAGGCATTTGTTTTTCTCGGTTAGTGTAAATAGACATGTTTTCCTGCACGAATGATGCCCTGTATCATTACACGGTACCACCTTAGCCCCAGTGGGAGATAGTGCATCACGTACCTTTCCAAGTCTTGGTAAGACTGAGCATGGGTGATCCCAGAGGGGCTGGGTGAAGGTTGGGGCCTGAGAATGTACACTTGGGTGGGGTTCTATGTTCCATCAGCTCTGAGGCCCTTGCAGGGTGGTGCTGGCTGCAGAGCAGCTATTGGTGGGGTCCCACCCGGGCAGTCTCTGCAGAGACTGTGGGGCCCAGGAAGGGCTGTTGAGCTTCTGTTGAGGGAGGGCCACAAGCCTGGCTCTGAGCTTGTGTGGGTACTGCCCTAGTTCTCAGCTGTGTGCTTACATCCTGGTTCAGTATTTCACCCCAAGGCTCAGTGTTTGCATCTTCAGAAGCACCATCTTTATAACAAAATAAGAATGCAAATCTGAAAACATTCCCTTGGATGTTTCTGAGAGGTTCTTGTGAAGCTGCACGGTGTTGTTTCATGGAAATAAATATTCTACATTTCTACAGCCTGGTTCTTATTCTAGTTGAAATAAGTGAATTTATTTTTTCAAAGTGTTCTCACGGTGAAAACTTTGAAAGCAAAACTGTATTTGTTTGGCTAGAAGTAACCCATCTACTGCAGGCAGAGAAGGCTTGGGGGCATGCAGCGGTAGGAATTGACTTTAATGTGGTTGTTTGCGGTGACAGCTGGACCTTAAATGTGATTTTTATGCTCTTCATGGTCATTTTGGAAGAGAGTATTTAATTCCCAGCTTCCTTATATTTTATAGCTGGCAATTCAGTTATGTAAATAAATGTCCAGAGCTCTTTCTGGCTTTACACTTACCTAATAATCTCCTATAAGAAATATTAGTAGGCAGGGAAGCAAGTGCTGCTAATAGTGCCTGTGTTCTCAGTCCTGGACAGATCACTATCTGCAGTGGAATATGTCAGAATATCCAGGTGTGAAGACTGTTCGCTTCCCAGATGGCCAGATTTGGAAACCAGACATTCTTCTCTATAACAGGTAAGCACACTGGACCAAAGGAAAATGCTTTTGTCTTTGCATATGTGTAGCAATCCAGCAAATTTGAATATTCTACAGAAATGCTACATTTGTTATGTATAATTTGGGACCATTGTTCCCCATATGACTTTCTAAGTGGATGGGTCTTGGAGAATAAGCTCTGTGCTCCTCTGCCAGTGTCCCCTGGCGTGGCACGCCCATGTGCATGCTGCCTAAGATGGCCATTGGTGTAGGCTTGTGTGCTGTTGGTGCCTGAGTGCCTGCACTACTGCATAAGGAGCGTTCTTGCACAAGGCATTACCTTTGCGCAGTAAGCGGTAGCAGTTAATGTCAACACCAAAAGACCCTGGCTGCCCTGGTGGGACGCATGGCTGGAGTCCACAGTTTGAAAGCACATCGTCATTGGATGTGCTCGCCACTGTGCTTTGGAGATTCTGCAGTGAAGATGGCTGAGTGCGTGAGGATGGTCCTGTCTAGCTGCATGCAGAAGCTTGCACTGTGGAATGCAGACCTGTGCTCTCTCTCATAACCCTTCTGATGTCAGGAGATGGATTCATTGGTAAACCAAGGCACTCTGACTTGTA
Organism: Galagoides demidoff; assembly: GCA_963574575.1. Taxonomy (NCBI): domain Eukaryota; kingdom Metazoa; phylum Chordata; class Mammalia; order Primates; family Galagidae; genus Galagoides; species Galagoides demidoff. The sequence continues at coordinate 20,817 of CAUYQV010045608.1, forward strand.
GGCCGGATACCACAAAGCCAGGTATCTAAGCAGGGTAAATTTCTAAAGCAGTAAAATTCTTTGTTAAACGATATAGTCATGTGAGAGAACCTAGAAACGTTTCTTCTTAACGAGGTCTCAAATATGGCAAGAAACGTCATTAAAAAGATTATTTCCTAACGATGACTACTGCCTTTGGTCCCCAGCTCTCCCGACATGGGGAACGGTATAACCATCCAACACTTGCCCTCTGGACGAGCTGATGTGCTCATCCTGCATGGCTGCTTCCACACGGCTGGGTGATTCTGTATCTTGTGTGTACTTTTAATGCCTCCTTTGTCTTGGCTGCTGGTGGTCACATTCCACCTGCATCATTGGGCCTGTACTTAGAGGAATAGCCTCTTCTGGTTTGCTGCCACTTTTCTGCTTCTTAAATTTGTTGAGCTTTGACAATGTCTAAAATAGGAGGAGCATGTGGTCCCAGTGGAGTGGGTGAAGCACGTTCATTTCTGTGCCTGGACCCTGGGTCACCTGATTCTCGGGGGCTGTGTTCCTTTGATAGGGCTTCTGTGACAGAGTACCAACTGGTGCCTTCAACAACAGAAATTTATTCTGTCACATGTCAGGGTGCTGGCAGGGCTGGTTCCTTGTGAGCCCCTGTCCTTGGCTGATAGATGGCTGCCTTTTCACAGTTTTCATGATAGCTGCTCTCAGGGCTTGTCTGTGCCATAACCCTCCTGTAAGGACGTCAGTCAGGTTGGATCTGGGCTTTCCTAATGACTTCACTTTACTTTAATCACCCTTTAAAAGCTCCATCTCCAAATAGAGTCACATTTCAAGGCACTGGGCATTAGGACTTCAACATCTGGATTGGAGGAGGACACAGTTCAGTCCCTATAGGGGCATTGCACTTGACTGCTTATGGGAAAAGGGTTAGAGTAGAATAAGTCTGGGTGTAAACCTTAAGTCACGATACTAACTATCTCTACAACCTTTCTGTCTGAGATGTCTCCCTTGCAAAACGGAAGAAATGCCAACCACACAGAGTTTGGACAGACACCTCTGCAGATGGGGTGCCTTGCCGGGTGCTTGGCAAAGAGTGTCAAAATTCAATGATGGCAGTTACAGTTTGACAGGCAGGATGATGAGGTTTTCTGCTTAAGAGTAAGATGGTAAATTAACCATTCAGAAACAAATATTGACGTTTTTCATAGTTTCCAATTTAGTTTTTTTAAAATCTGAAATCAAGAATGAATTTTCTGATATGGTGGAATCCTGATGAGGCTGTTAGAGACGGTGTATATAGCTTATGTGTATTTAACTCCGAAACACAAAATGTTGAGTGACTCCAGTGCTCTCTGGCTAGAGAAGAGTTACCAACTTGTAACTGAATTTCAAGGAGCAAAAATAGAACAGTCTCTGTCTGAGAGATGTCAGCATGGACCAGGTCCTCAGGAGCAGTGCGACCCCCACCCCCAGGCCTGACCCACTGCAGGGCCCAGATCTGTTTCCCTTTCCCACTTCTCCTGTGTGCCCCCCATGGGGGGTGTAGAGGCTGCCTTGTTTGTTGAAGGACTTCCTTTCTGAAGTAACTGCTAAATATGGGGCTTGTATATCCACATGAAATAATATGGAATCAAATGGGCTACAGAGAATATTTAAGCCAATAGTAGGTATAATGTCACTTACCTATTGCTCCAGAACAAACCACCCCAAACCCAGTGGCTTAAAGAAAACCAGTGGTATTATTCTTCACAGTGCAGCTGGCTCACCTATGTGGCTGATCATCTAGTTCTCACATGACATTGGCAGACAGCAGAGGGCTGGGGCTCACTGCCTGGCATCCCAAGGGGTGCACTCCCTGGTGGGCTTGGCCATGGCTGTTAGCCTACAGCCTCAGCTTTCCAGTCCTCTCAGACTTCCTCTGGAGAACCAGGCATCCTCCAGTGTGGTGGCTGGGAGTGCTCCAGAGGAGGTAGTTGGGGTGGCTGGGCCTCTTAAAGACTGAGCATGGGGGTCCCAGAACAGCCCTTTACCACATTCACTTGGTTGCAGTGGGCAGAGACCTGCCTGGAGTCAAGGGGGGGACTGTGCTCCACCCCCTCTCTGGTACATAGGAAGGGATATCAGCCAAAGTGCACTCTGGCCCGACCAATAATCACCGGGGAAGGAAGGAGGGTGGGACTAGCAACCTGGGGCACAGAAGGACCAGAATGGGCATAAATCATGACATCACTCTCAGCTATGTGCACCCTACAAGGAGAGAGTTTGCAGGCACAAATGTGGTCTTCTCATCCCTGGCACCCTTGGCTGGCTTCCTTTTGTTGTCTGGAGTCACCGCAGGGCCCCCAGGTATGTTCAGCTCAGCCACCCCCTGCCTTGTGGCCAGCCCTTCCTATGTAGGGTATTTATATCAGCATCCTGCTCCCCTGGCAAGCAGTGTCCCCACCCGTCCCCCAACTGACCTTGGCTCCACTCAGCCCCCAGTCCTGCAGGGAATCCTCCCTGACATCCCCAGGAAGTCTGGAACACCTTTTCCCTTCACATAGACATGGTTCCTGTCTTTGTAGCACTTGGAGTTTGCTACCTCTTGGGTACCTAGCAAAGCACTTACTATGTAGCTGGCAAAGGGGAGATGGCAGGAGGAAAGGGGGATATGGGAGTTATTAGGGGGTGGCAGGGAGGGAGCAGAAAGGCTGGGTCAGTGCAGTACAGGGCTGCTAATAACAGCCAGAGAAGAAAGTAAGTAAAGCAAAGAAATCATATGGACAAGCTAGAAAACATTAAGCTGTGACTAAGTCCAAAAATTGATGCAGGAAGTAGCAAAAATAGGCTGGATTTTAGTAAGATCCAAACTTTCTGATACTCTGTTATTGGGGGCTTTGAGATATGTTAAGCTTAATACTTTCTGCCAGCTTCCAGGCACTCAAAATCACATGTTCTGCTCAGTGGACTCATCTGCCGGTTCATTAATTAATGCATGAATGGGCCAGAGAGGCTCCCCTGGAGGAGGAGGCTAAATGCCATCATCCTGCCTGAGCCGTGGCTTTTGAAGGAGCACTGATTGAGCGCGAGCGAAGCCTCAAACATGTCTGTCTTACTTCTCACTCTGTTTCTGTTGGGTGTTGGAGTCACTAATGGTTTCTGAGATCTGATGCCTTTTCTGGGCTTTGAAGTGTCTGGGTCACTACAAAACAGCTATGTTGGCATCATTTCTGGGATGGGCTGCCTTATTTCCTTGATGGACAGGAAAGCAGTGTGGCACAGCCAGCCAGCTGGCTGGGTCACTGGGAGGGGAGGACGGGCACTAATGAATGCGTCTCTTCCTGGTGCTGAGCCCAGTCCTTTCTTCATTGCTTTATTCTGTTTCACTTTAAAGCTGCAGCTCAAGGATTTTCCTGAACACGATCTTGCCCAAAGCAAGTAGCAATTATGGATGGCTTGTCACGGTTTTCCCCTTCGGATGGAATTAAAGGCTGTGCTGGGATCAGCAGTTGACTTGGGGAAGGGAAGTCTGCAGCTCCACAACTCCTCAGATGTCCCTGCACCCTGCAAGGCCCAGCCTCTTTGGGCGTCTTGTTTTTGAGTGTCTTAGTCAGAAAATTCTGCAGCAGTAATGGAAAGTTTTTTCCTTGGAGAAGATTTTTAAAGGTGTTTTTGTTGGCTCTGAATGTTTAGAACAGTGTGGGGCATCGGCCAGCCCTTTTTACAGACCGTGCGAAGCTAATGTTCACGTTTGTGGTCTGTGCCTTCCCTTCACGCATGTCCCTGACCTGGTGGCTGGTGGCAGAGCCTGGGAGGGCAGCATCTGCAGGACACAATTCGGTATGGTGTGACCCAGCCTGGAAGGGCTTGTCTTTGTACTCATCATTGAGTCATCAATGAAATAGAATTTGTTCCCTTTCCACATGTTTTAGGTTCTCCCTCAAAATCAGCTCAGGACAAGGATTTTGGAAGAAGCCAATGTAGTGTGCATTAAAAAGCAAACTAGTGCTGGGAGGTTCCTATGGCTCAAAGGAGAAGGGTGCCATATACCGGAGGTGGGTTCAAACCCGGCCCTGGCCAAAAACTGCAAAAAAAAAAAAAAAGAAAAGGAAAAAGCAAACAAGTGCTGTAGGCACCCGGAAGCCACCCGCAGCCCGTCTATGTCGTGCTGAAGAAACCATGGTGTTTATCTGCCAGCTACCTCCAGGCACAGGTTGAGAGCTGCTTCCAGGGTTGAGGGGGAGGAAGCTCCCTGGTACCTCTGGTCACCTGCCCCACATAGGGGTCAAGTGCAGAACTGCAGGTGCGTAGGGAAGGCACTGGCGGGGCCCTGGGTACAGGGAGGAGGATTGCTGGTGTGTTTTGCTCCAGCACAGAGGGGTTGAATACTCAAGTTCCAATTGCTTTCATCTGGGTGAGTGAAAGACACAGTATCCCAGGACTCGGGTGGGTGAGGGTATTGCCAGCCAGAACAGTGGAGGCAGGCAGCAGCGGGGCTGGGCGGCAGAGCCCAGGCCTGTGTCCTGCAGAGGGGCCTGCTCTGCATGGCTGCAGCCTGTTTATTAAGGTATCATGCCCATCCCATGGTGGGATGGGATCTTAGGAAGCTGGTCTCAGAAATTCAGTCTTGTCATGGTTAATGGCTCTTGAAACTATACCATCTGGGGGCCTGAGGTTGGCCTGAGGTGCTCAAAGGCCCATAATGCAGCCTTGGCTGGTAGGGGCAGCAGGAGTGGGGAGAAGGATCAATAAAAGGCCCTCAGTAGCTGTTGTGAATTGAATATTTGTTTCCTCCAAAACTGGTGATGAAACTTAATCCCCAATGTGTCAGTGAGAGGAGGGGACTTTGAGAGGTGGTTAGGTCATGAGAGCTCTGCCTTCATGCATGGATCAAGAAATTAATAAATGATCAATAGGCTATCACAGGAGTGGGACTAGTGATTTTATAAGAAGAGGAAGAGAGACCTGAGCTAGCACCCTTGGCCCATGTCGGGCCCTGTGCCACCTTGCCACCCAGAGTCCCCACCAGGAAGAAGGTAGTCTCCAGATGTGGTTTCTTGACCCTGGACTTGTCAGCCTCCATAACTGTAATAAATAAATTCCTTTCCTTTATAAATTAGCCAGTTTCAGGTATTCTGCTATAAGGAACAGAAAACTAAGATGGCAGGAATTCCCATTTTGCTGCTCTGGACCTCGGAGAAAGAAGTTTGAGGGTGTGCTGTCACAGCACCTGCACTGCCCAGTATTCATGCTTGGTCTGGAGGGAGGCTGCTCCCAAGCCATGTGTGGTGGGAAGAGGGGAGCAGCTGTTTGTTTGCAAGAAGCAGGCGGAACCAGCCAAACTATGTTCATCTCCAAAGCCATCCTCCCAACTGCCTGTCTCATCCTTCCCTATCTCATCCCAGCTGCTGATACTGTTTGTTTTTAATTTGTTCATCTATTCAACCAATATTTAGTGAAGGCTCTGACTGTCTAATCATACAGGCTCCCACCCTCCCAGGCATGGATGATACAGTAATGATGCAACCAGATCCAGACCCCTGCCCTCTGGGGAATGAGAGGTGGAGCAGAGGAGAGGAGGCCACAGCCAGAGCACAGCCAGAGCACAGGAGCTCCCTGCAGATAAAGCAGTCACAGGGGAGCAGGTGCCGTGTCCAGAGGTTGGGGTGAGATTGGTAGATGGCTGCAAAGGAACAAGTCATGTGGTATCAGGAAAGAGCAGCTAGTGCAGAGGGCTTGTCAGTAGTGCTTCTGATTGACTTTGAAATGCACACACAAAAAGGAAGAAGCAAAGTCAGTCAGGTGTCCTGTGGTCACATGCACCCCCTGGTCATCTGATGTGCTAGTGGACTGTTTCTGTCAGTCTTCAAACTATTCTCCAACTCTGTGACTTCTAAAAAGCCAGAAGCAAACAGGTTTTGTGGGGGCTTGATTCCTCTGCTGACAGCTTCAGCTCCACAGTCCTGGTCACCCTTGTCTGTGTCTGTTCTTTGGATACCCCACAGAAATGGTTTTAATGCTTATTAATTAATGGAAAAATACAGGCTTTGACACACGCTTATTTCACAAGTGTGCGCCTGTCATGATTTTATCTTTTCAAAACTGTACCTTTTCTTGATCACCCTGAAGCAGGAACATGTCATCCAGGTGTGTCCTAGGAACGGTCTGGGCAGATCGGTGGAAGGGGGAGGCTCTGGTCAGAAAGAGGGTGAGAGAAACGATGGGGGCTGTGGAATTCCTGGAGGTCTTGGCTTTAACTGTGAGTGGGATGGGTGAAGCTCTGATCCATTTGGTAGAGTTTCTGCTCTGTTTCTTTTTTGCTTTGAGTAATTATAAAAATACTTAATCATATTCTCCTTCTGACTTGCTAACAGTTGATTCCCAGCAGGTGATTTTGTCTGGATCCTGTTCTCTGCTGTCCCTGCAGGTGTATTCCTCCTGGCTCATGCATTCCCCTGCCCTCTGGGGAATGAGAGGTGCAGCAGGGGAGGGCTGCTGTTTTTTCCAGTAGCATCTCAGTAAAATGGGGGAAGGAGAGCAGGTGTGTGTGCATCATCTCTCAGGAACCCAGCTGTCTGCGCTAGAGGGACTCTCTGTCCCTACCTGACCTTAAGCCCTGCCCACCTCATTCTGTGCTTTCTGCAAAGGGCCTGCTGATTCCATGCCCTGGGCTCAGGTCCCTTGCTGCAGCTGCTGGGGCTTCAGCACATACCCACATTTCTCTTCTTGGGGACTTGCTCAGTGTCCAGGACTGGGACTGGTAGCTGGGATACTGACTTTACTCCTTCCTTTTTTTTTTGTAGGCAGAATCTCACTCTGTTGCCCCAGGTTAGAGGGCTGTGCTCTCATAGCTCACAGCAACCTCAAACTCTTGAGCTTAAGAGATCCTCCCTTGCCTCAGTCTCCTGAGTAGCTGGGCCTGTAGGCACCCACCAGGACACCTGGGTAATTATTCTATTTTTAGTAGAGATGGGCTCTTACTCTTGCTCAGACTGGTCTCAAGGTCCAAAGCTCAAGAAATCCACCTACCTCAGACTCCCAGAGTATTGGTATTACAGATGCACCCCACTGCTTCACTCCTTCTTGAAGGTGGGGTGAACTCCATGTCCCTCAGGGCAGGAAACTGGTGGTCAGGGAGGCCCAGCCATTTGCCCGAGGTCACACAGCTGGGTCTGCCTGATTCCAGCATCTGACTCATTACTCACTTGCCTCTGGCCAGGTCTGGAAAGCTTACGCTCTTGTGTTTTATTTTTCTACGAGGTAAAAAGAATAATTCTCTTCCTCCTTCTGAACCGACTCCATGTTCAGACCTTCTCTTTGCTTGCCTAAGGCTTTTCTTTCACTTTCGAAAAGAAGTGAGTTTGTCTCTTCCTAAGCTGCTGCGGGATTTCCTAGTGTGGCTTCTTGGCTGGTTTCCCTCAGCATGTGATGTCTACCTTTTTTTTGACCAAATCCCTTGCTGGCCAGCGCGGGCGGGTGGGCACAGAGCCTCCACAGCAGAGGGAGGAATGACAAAGCCCAGCTGCAGTGCGGGGATGGAGCAGAATTTCAAGCAGAGGACCAGGTGCTGTGGTGAGCAGCACTTTCTGGGGACAGCTCTGTGTGTGAGGTGGCCAGGGCAAGACTGTCTTCTTCTAGGTGGTACCGACCAGTCTGTGGAACAGCTCTCCACCCAGTACCCCTAGGGCCCCCAAACCGATTGTGCCCAAGAGCATGGCTTGTGGAGATGAGCTTATTGATCTCCGTGACATCAAGCACAGCACTGACATGATTGTAAGGGTCTGTGTAATAAGTGTGTGAGACAAGAATCCGATGGGAAGTTTAGTCATCATTGTGAGCTGCCTGAGGAGAAGGGGCCGGTAGCCAGGCACGGGCCAAGGTCAGCCACCGCCCTGCCTCTTCCTGAGCTGTTGGGGGTGTCCCTGTGCATTCCTAGTGCCCTCCAGGGTTGTGGTCATCAGCTTTCTGCAGGGACACAGTGCATGGGGAGTTCTCTGTCACTGGTCCTTCCCCGCACCCTGGGACCTCAGCTGAGCATGAGTGTGCTCCAAGCATGTATTACAACCTGCCGAAACTGGGGCTTATGCTCAGGGCTACTATGGCCACGGTGAGCTGATGCTGTCAGTGCAGCTTGGGTGTTTTCTGAGCCCCTACTCTGTGTAAGATATTGTACTTTAAGAGGGCAGGCAGTTAGTTACTGCCCTTGAAGCATGAATAATCAGTAACAAATCACTCTACCCCAGTGGTCTCATGCGATTTCATCTTATATCCTTCAGAGACATCCTCTGGAATCCTTTCTCCACTTCACCATTGAGGAAACAGTTTCAGAAATCAAATGTCTTGTTCACGCAGTTCCTGTCCTTGACTTCAAACCCTCATGCTTTCCCACAATACTTGACCGCCTCTTCATGGGTGACAGTCAGGGGCACAGAGTGTTATCTTGCAGAGCAGAAGATGACAGGTGTCAGGGACACAACAGGTGAGAAAGATCTGGAAGAAAGAGCCTCATCCAGTGGGAGGGCATCTTGCAGCTGTTGGCAGTGGTAAGATCACACATCTTGGTTTATCTAGGACAGTGTTGGTCTGTGGTCCCTCACCTTAGGGCAGGCAGGCTATACTAAGAGAACAGGTGGATTAAGGCCTGGGGCCTTCACAGTAAAACGTGTGAGTCAGGCTGTGGGCTCTTGCAGGAGTTGGTGGGAGATCATCTTGGAAGGGTCCCTAAAGCATTTACTCCTAATTCAAGGGAAGGGTTACATCCTAGGAGTCAGGGTCAAGAATGAGCTGCCATCGAAGGCATTCAGGTCAGCCCTGCAGATCTCCGGGAGTCTGTCCCTGCCTCCTGGCCACAGTTCCCAGCCTGGGCTGCTGTGTACCTGGAGCACATTTTGTTTGTAAACAAACGTGATACAACAAATTGATCTTGGCACTCTTATATTTCCTTCCACTGGCCAGGAGCCTCTCGAAAGCCACATGTACTATTCACATTTCTTAATTCCCCAGTGTTAGTGCAGCAGGTTGCACATGGATAGCAGGAAGTCACAGGGGTGAGTGAACTGGCTGGGGCTGGTACCCTGTTTCAGTCAGGAGTGGCTGGAGGCCAGAACCTATGCTCTCTGGATGGAGACTTTAACAGCACCCATAAGTAAAAAACAAGTGTATTCTGGTTGTTTGGGCAAGGAGCATAGGGTACAAGTCATAGCCTGAGAAGCAAATTCATCTAGAAATTAATATTCTCCTTTCTCATTTACTTAAACCCATGCCAACCAGCCACAAAGGATTATCCACTGAATATCACCCCCGCTGTCTTTCACATTATTTATGGTCCTTTATTAAAACGAATTTGATTGTCTTCAGTAATCATGTTCTTTGTGTTATATTCTCTAGAAATCCTGTCCTGACTTTGGGGTTCTAAATCAGAAGATTATAAATTCATTCTATTATAGTTTCTTCTGATAATTTTTGGTAAACTCAGTAGTTTGGTTTTCATTTTGGAGGGTTTTTATTTTCCCTGAAGGTTTTTGTATATGCTGGGAGGTAAGCATCCAACTATACTTGAAGGTGTAGAAAGTAATTCTAACATCACTTACTAAGCAATAGATCTTTTCCCCACTGAATTGAAGCAGACGATTATGCATGTGCCAATTCCATAGTAAGTGCTGAGGAGGGAGAGCAAAATGAGACACGAATCTCAAAGATAATGCTGGAATTTGAGAACACTCATGATAAAAGGAAAACTTTTAGACTCTCCAAGTGAAAATTCACCGTATTGGGAAACAAATTTGCCTAATAAAGGATTACTTTCCAAAACCGGAGGGAAAAATTATTTTTAAAATAAAATCTTTTTTCTAAACTAAACTATACAAGCAAAAATTAAAACAGTTTCAAACATGTAAAGACTTAAGCCAGGCACAATGACTCATGCCTGTAATCCTAGCACTCTGAGAGGCAGAGGCAGGTGGATTGCCTGAGCTCAGGAGCTCCAGACCAGCCTGAGCAAGAGTGAGACCCCATCTCTAAAACTAACTGGGTGTTGGGGTGGGTGCCTGTAGTCCCAGCTACTTGGGAGACTGAGACAGAAGGATCACTTGAGCCCAAGAGTTTGAGGTTGGGATGAGCTATGATGATGGTACCGCACTCTACCAAGGGCAACAAAGTGGGACCCCCCACCCCAAGAAAGACTCAAGTTGAAAAATATTCAAGGATGCAGTCCAATAAAATGAGATGAAACCCAAAAAGAGGGAAACATAGGTACTATCAGCAGTTGTTAGCAAAGAAATCACTGAAAGCCATAGTCTGAGTTAAGTTTATATTTTGATGATACTTTTAAATATAAATAGTGACTTGGAGATTTTTGTTGGTGGGACATTGAAAACTAGAAGAGGCAACAGCGGAAGTTTGTTGTTAGACTCTTTGGTTCATGTATGACAGAGATAACCTTAGTCAAATGTACAAAATGAAAAAAGTACGAGTATGTGTTAAATATTTGAGTAACTAGCATAGTAACAGACTTGTAAGTTAAACATGCAGTATGATATTTGGTCTTTGAGTTACTGCACTTAGTATAATAGCCTCCAGTTTCATCCCAGTTGCTGGAAAAGACATTATTTCATTCTTTATTCTGGTTGAGTAATATACTGTGTGTGTGTGTATTTCTTCACTCAGTTGCTAGTGGGCATTTTAGTCGATTCTTTGCTATTATGAATTGGCTGTGATAAAGGTATGAGTACAGCTGTGTTTTTGATATAATGATTTCTTTTCATTATAGGATTGAATAGTGGGATTGCTTGATTGAATGGCATCTGATCGATCTACTTTTAAAAAGCATTGACCTTATTTTAAAAATACGGAAAAAAGACAAAATACATGCAAAGGGAAAACATGAATATTTTATATTGATTAAAGGAAATTATATAGAGAAGAAAATGGTTATGAATGATTATGTAGTAGTGTGGCTTCAAAATACTTACAGCCAATGCTGATGAAATATAAAGAAGAATTTGACAAAATTCAGAGTCTCAGGAAAGATAGATATGAATAGACAGAATTAAAAAGAACAGTTGATTGAACTGACTGAAAAGATATGTGTGTGTATATATATATGGGGAGAGATTTCTTTTATACAACAAATAACCCATAAAAGTAATCATATTCACAAAAATATAAACTGGGATTATAAGAAAATTTATAATTAGATAAATATTACAAGACAACAATGGCAAACATAAAGCTGACTGTTGAAGTGAGATGAATCTGAGTTAAAGTCAGAGGCAGGTGAAGATGAGAAAAGTTATGGACTGAATGTTTGTTCCCCCTCCCAAATTAGCATGTCGAAATCCTACCCCCATAGTGATAGTATGAGAAGGTGGGGGCTTTACAAATGGGGTCAGTGCCCTTATAAGAAGAAGCACAGGAGCTGTAGTCCTCTCTCTGCTCTCCTGCCCATGTGAGGACACAGTGAGAAGATGAGCATCTTCAAACCAGATGCCAGGTCTGCCGGCATTTTGATCTTGTAATTTCAGTCTCCAGAACAGTGAGAAATAAATGTTTTTGTTGATGACTTTCAGTCTGTGGCATTCTCGTACAGCTGCTCAAACTAAGACCACAGCTATCCTTGCTCTCAGCGGCCTCATAAAGGCCCTCAACCGACTCCTATAACAGCAAGTTAAAAATTAGAGATCTAATCTTTCTACCCACAGTAGAACCTGCACAGGTGACCACTTCCCTACACTGACCACCTTTTGAGGTTGCCCCAATTCTCATAGACCAGACATGCACCCCATGAAGGTATCAGTACAGTAGACCTACTTCCTTATGTTGACCTCCTCTGTATATTGACCATTTTGTTACTGTCCCTTGGGTGGTCAACTTACAGAAGTACTACTGTATTACAAGGAAGAACCAATGATGCCATTACTCTATTAACCTTAAAACAGACTCAACTGATAAACTTTATACTAATAAGAGATTTAAGCAAAGAAGATAATAGCTGAGCTACAAGCACAAAGAGCAGAGAAGTGAAATGGAAAGAAAGGATCTCATTTATACTTGTGATAATAACCATAAAATACCAAGGAATAAACCTGGTATACATGTACCAGGTCATTGTGAGGAAAACTATTAAAAGTCGCCAAAGCACGTGAAAGACAGCAAAACAGCTCAGAAATAGCATGTGTGTGCTTCCCAGCCCTTCTGCAGCTGGGCTGGCCCGTGTTTTGGAGCAGGTGCAGCATATGTCTGCCCTAAGTTCCAGGGTGAGGCCTCCAGGAGACGTTTAGCAGGCCTTGTCTGCAGTCTTCCTGTGCCAAGTTGGAGGAGGTTGAAAGAGGACAATCGTGAACAGCGTTGAAAACTCCCTGGGCTACTCAGGGGATTGGCTAGGTGCCCCGTCAAGGCCCATGGGGGGCTCTAGATCCTGCTCCCCAACTTACTCTTTGGTATCAGTAGTGCTTGTTAAAAATGGAGACTCATCTCTACATCCACCAGCCTCTGATGCAGCAGGCATGGGGTATCTGGCTCAGGAATACACCAGAAGTGGTTCTCTGGATCAGTCGTGAAAGACCCTGCCCTCCTGGGTTTGAGTACAAGTTTCCATTCCTTTAATTAGGGGGAAACTAGGAGGAATTTGGTGGCTGGAAGTCGTGTTTCAGCTCAGACACTCAATTCAGTTATGTTCCCATCTCCCTCCTGCTGTCCAGAGAAAACGAACTGAATGATTAATGATGCTCTCACCATCAGTGACTTATGGCAAAAGAATGATCCGGAACTTGATTTTAGGCATCTGAATGCTGCTCCCTCATACTTACTCAGTTTGTGCTTCTCATTTTTCCCAGGAATGTGTTAATGCTAAGACAACTCTAATGCCCCAATACGGGACTCCTTAGACATCAATAGTTAATAGGAAAAATGTATCACTGCTATTTCCTTTGACCTTCTGATCTTAGTATGAGTTCCATTTTATAGGCTTGTAGATAGTGCTTCTAAGGCTGTTACTATGAGCCAGTTACATGCTTTGTACCTACACGTATATGCACAGCTTATTAAAGACTCATAGTTACTGTAGCATATGGGTTTGCAGTTTGGAGTTCTTTCTGACCTTCCATTGTACATTGACACAATCATTTAATCTTGACTTTGTTGAACTTTATCTCATTTACTATAAAAACTAACTTTAGGTAGAAGGCAAAGCAAAAAAAGGCAGCTTTATTTCAAAAGACCAGGATTGAAAGCTGTGGCACAGTGATATTGCTTAATTTCTGCCCTTCCTTCCCTAAACTGCTGAATTTCATTTTATGAATCATCCTTGTGTCTATCCACTTGCTAAATGTTATGAGGTTATAATGACTGCATTTTTTGGTCACTATGGATATTTGGTAAGTTTCTTACTCTTTAAACTTTTATTTTGAAATAATTATAGGTCACAAGAAATTGAAAAAAAAAATGGAGAGAAGTACGCCTTCCTATCCCCTTAACCCTAGTACAGGATCAAAACAAAGAAATTAACTTTGGTATCATCCAGAGTCTACTCAAATTTTACCAGTGTTACATTTGCATACACATTTGCGTATGTGTATATAATTCCCAAAAGTTTCATCGCATGAATTGATTCATGTAGCCGGTACCACAGTTAAGACAAAGAACTGTTCTGTCTCTGCAAAGGTCTTTCCTATGACCCTTTTATACCTATGTCCCCTTAATCCTACTTCTTGGTAAACACTATTCCAGCTCCATACTGGTGCATTTCAAGAATATTCCGTAAATGTATAAATGTGACCTTTTAAGATTGGCTGAGCAGTAGTCCATGGTGTAGATGTTCTACAAGATTTTTTTTTAAACCATCCATCCATTAAGAGATAGCTGAGATGTTTATAGTTTTGGCTACTACAAATACAGAATCTGTGAACATCCATGTACATTTTTTTATGAACATACATTTCCATTTGTCTGGTATAAATCATACAATCATGCAATTGTTGGGTTGTATAATAAGGATATGTTTAGTTTTATAAGAAACTGCCACGCCCTCTGCCAGAGTGGCTGTTGCGTTTAACGTTTTACCAGAAATGTAGGATTGATCAAGTTACTCTCTATCAGTGTTCTTCAACCCTTTTTATCCCACAGCAGACTTTAACCTATAGTTGAACTTCTGTGGCACAGTTAAATGATGTTGATCAAAAGACGTTAAAAAAAAAAAAAGAATGTACTTATGTTTTGAACTTCTTTCAAAAATAGTTTAATTATGATCTTTAAAAATTTGTGCAACCCACCTAAGACCCTCTCATGGCACACCAGTTGAAAATCACTGGTGTGTATCCTCTGCAGGATTTGGTGGTCTCAGTACTTTCTACTTTAGCCATTCTGATAGGTGTACACTGTATCCCATTGTGTGTTTAATTTGCACTCCGTTAATGGCTAATGATGCTGAACAGCTTTCCATGTGTTTATCTGTCATCTGTATATCATCTTTACTGAAATATCGGTTCATATCTTTCTGCTTATTTTCTAATTAGATTGTGTGTTTTATGTATTTGTTTTACTGTTGAGATTTGAGAATTATTTATTGTAGATAATATGAATGTCTTGTCAGATATGTGTTCTAAAATCATTCTGTACCTTGTCTCTTCATCCTCTTAACAGAGTCTGTCATGGAGTAAAGTGTTCTTTAAAAAAAAAGTTAATGAAAGCTTATCAAATTTTACCTTAGGGAATTGTGTTTTTGGAGTCAAGTCTAAGAACTCTTAGACCTAATTACGAAGATTGCCATCTGCATTTTGTTCTAAAAATTTTGTAGGTGTAAGTTTTGCATTTAAGTATGTGATTCATTTTAAGTTAATGCCAACTGTTGTATAATATCTGAGATTTAGTTTGGGTTTCATTGTTTTGCCTATGGATTTCGAATTGTTCCAGCTCTATTCTTTGAAAAGGTTATAGTCCTCTCAACTTCTTCACACCTTTATAAAAATCATTAGGACATATTTGTGTGGGTTTACTCTTGGGCTTTTTATTTTGTTTGCTTTTACTATATAGTAAGGATTGACATAGAACCTGGTGCTTCCTCCTACCTTATTCTCCTTTTAAAAATTGTTTTGGCTATTATATATCCTTTGCCTGTTTATGTAAATTTTAAAATGACTTTGTGTGTAAGTGCGGGATTTTGGTAGGAATTTTGTTAAACCTACAAATAATTTGGAGGGCAGTTGACATCTCTGCTGTGTTGAGTCTTCAAATCCACGATCCTGGTATGTCTTCCTTATTTAAATCTTCTGTGTTTCATTTCATCAATATTTTGTAGTTTTCAGCATATAAGATCCATACACGTTCAGTTAGATTTATATGTAAGTGTTTCCTTTACCCAGTGTAAAGAGTATTGTGTTTTCAACATCTACTTGTTTATTGCTGGTATAAAGATAGACAGTTAATTATTTTAAAATTGGTCTTGTATCTCTGACCTTATTCATTAGTTCTAGGCATTTATAATTTTATTTTATTTATTTTTGAAGTTTCTTGCAATTTTCTACATAGACTATCATGTCACCTGCAAATAGGAACAGTTTTATTTCTTTATGATATCTATTTCTTTTATTTTCTTTATTTTCCTGGCTAGGACTTCCAGGATTACACTGAATTAGAGTGTTGAAAGTGTATATCTTTAACTCATTCATGATCTTATGGGGGAAAGCATCGAGTCTAAGCTGTCAGTTTTTTGTAGAATTTCTTTTATCAGGATGAGGAAGTTCCCTTCTATTTCATAGAAGTTATATTATGGATAATCATTGAATATTGTTACTTTCTCTTCATTGATTAATATAAACATGTGCTTCTTCTTCTTGGGTTGCTTGCTAAGATAGATTATATTAATCAGTTTTCCATTATTGAACCAGCTTTGCACTCATAGGACAAACTCTACTTAGTCATATGTATAATTCCTTATATGTGTTGCTGAAATGTATTTGCTTATTTTCTTAAGGGTTATTATTTGTATACTTTTGAGGGAATGTAGTCTGTAGTTTTTGTTTTTGCATTTTTTTCTTTTCATGTTGTCTTTGTCTGTTTTTTAATTTCTTTAAATTATTTTTTCTTAAATCATAACTTTGTACATTGATGCATTTATGGGGTTCAGGGTACTACTTCGATATACAATGTGAAATGTTTACATTGAACCAAGTAACACATCCATCACAATTATACTCACTTCTTAATAGTTTTTTTGTTTTTTTTTTTTTGAGATAGAGCCTCAAGCTGTCCCCCCGGGTAGAGTGCCATGGCATCACAGCTCACAGCAACCTCCAACTCCTGGGCTCAAGTGAGTCTCCTGCCTCAGTCTCCGAAGTAGCTGGGACCACAGGTGCCCACCACAACATCCGGCTGTTTTTTTGGTTGTAGCCCGCGTTGTTGTTTGGCGGGCCTGGGCTGCATTCAAATCCGCCACCTTAGGTGTATGTGGCTGGTGCCTTAGCTACCTGAGCCACAGGCACCGAGCCAGGTATCTTTTTAATAAAATGACTTCTTTTACTTTGAGTAGATACCCAGGAGTGGGATTGCTGGATGGCATGGTAGGGTTATTTTCAGTTCTCTGAGGCATCCCTATACTGTTTTCTGTAGGGGTCCTGCTAGTGTATATTCCCACCAACGGTGTATAAGCATTCCCTTTTCACCACATCCACACCAACATCTTTTGTTTTCTGACCTTTTAATAATGGCCGTCCCAACAGGGGTCAGGTGGCACCTCACTGTGGTTTGATTTGCATTTCCCTGATGATTAGTGCTGTTCAGCAGGTTTTCATGTTTGTTAGCCATTTGTCTAGAAAGATAGACATCTCTGATTAAGGCAACTAGCAGTTGATAGTTCCGTTTACTAGGATAGAGACACCTAGAGAAGGAATACTGTGGTAAGGGGGATTGAGTTCAGTTTTGAACATGTTAATATAAAAAAACACCTTGTAAGACACATAAATAAAGATAGTTATGCGTTTGCTCCACTTATTATTATTTTATCTACAGACGGATTAGTTGGCTATCCTCAAATGTGGAAAACCTTTGAGGGTCATCTGAAACAAACAAGTTAATAACTTTGAAAGTGCACGTGTTTATTTACAATGCATTGGTAGAGTTATTTTCTCAAGATAAGCAGTAGAAATAAATAAATTGGTCTTTTAGAAGGTACTTAAGAAACACTCAGATTTTGAGATTTTAATTTTGATGAGTTGACAAAGAAAATCCTACTTTGAACTTGGATTTTGGAGTGACAAAGCATTGTCATCTGTTTGGCACAGAGCCTGTCTTAAGATTTTATGACTGTTTAAGTGAGCGAGTAAACATCAGATTATCAGTGTTGACTGTAGCAATTCTCATCACCCAACGTTTTCCATGGCTTCAAAAGAGTCTTTGTTCTAAGGAATATTGAAGATTTGCAAGTGATTCATTTTTACATATGTACAGCATTTAAAACATTGTTTAATTTTATAGAACTTTACACTAAAATTCCTAAAACCTCAGGAAGAAAAGATTAGTTCTTGTGATTAGACTCTATTGTGAAATATTTGCAAAATAGAGAAAGGGAAATATCAACTCATAATCGCACTGGTATGAGCACTGTTGGCATTTTTCTTTTTTAATTTATTTCCAGTCTTTTTCTATGCATATGAATCTATAGATAAAAGATGTAGTTTTTAACTATGTATAGCAGGATAGACTTTCATAAACCGTTGAAATGTATGTGCTATTCCAGTAAATAGTTATATAGGGTGTCCATAAAGTTTGTGTGTAATTTTGTTTATTTATTTTTTTGAGATAGGGCCTCAAGCTGTCCCCCTGGGTAGAGTGCTGTGGCATCACAGCTTACAGCAACCTCCAACCCCTGGGCTCAAGCGAATCTCCTGCCTCAGCCTCCCAAGTAACCGGGACCACAAGTGCCCGCCACCACACCTGGCTATGTTTTGGTTGCAGCCGTCATTGTTGTTTGGTGGGCCCGGGCTGGATTCGAACCTTCCACCTTAGGTGTATGTGGCTGGCGCCTTAGCCACTTGAGCCACAGGTGCCAAGCCTCATGTGTAATTTTAAATAGACAACTAGTTTAAATTGCACATGAACTTTATGAACACTCTGAATAAGCACTGATTTTTCACTAAGATAATTAATTGAATTAATCCTCACACAATTTTAATTAATACCTAAATTCTAATAAAATTAGAATAGCATTCTACTAAACCCTATACATGAAGAAGCTATGCGTAGCTTAGCTGGTTAAGATGAAGCCAATAATAAGATTTACCGTTTTGTATTTGGAGATCATTCTTTCTCTTAAAAAACAAACAAACAAACCAGTATCTCTCTGGCACTGTGTTTTTGGTGCTTAATCCTTTTCATTTCAGAGACATAAAAAGAAATGCTAAAGGTTGGTGCTTTGGTGGGTATGTGGTTGGTTTTTCCTATTGGACTCTTTTTTTCCCTGCTTTAAAAATGGCATAAAAGAATCCTCTTGAGAGATCAAAGGTTGTCTCTCTGTCTTCCTTCTTCTATTTTCCTTTCTATGTTTTTTCAAGAGCACAGCAGTGATGAAAATCGAGCCTTTCAATGGCAACTTTGTTGCCATTCAGCATTGGGTTTGTTTTTTTTTTGTGCCAAGTATTCATCCTCTGGCTCATTTCTAAATTAACAGATGTAGAACCCCTAATTTTAAAACAAAATTACAAGAGGGCTATTGGAATACATTAGCTTTTAACTTTGTTTCGATCTTCTGAGTCAGTGATTGAATCAAGTTTGACTTCCTCTATTAAGACCCTGGGTGCGGCACCCAGTGTGGCCAAGAGCGCCTGGGCCTTAGAGGCTGACGGTTTAGATGCTGTTTTTTTGGTCCCATGTTGTTTTCTCAACTGATGCCAGGAGCGGCTGACTCTGAGTTTTGAAGGTCAGGAAAAATTTTATGTTCAACATAATTGGGATTCTTCGTGTTCTTCCAAGAGTGAAATATGAATGAGGAAATAGGAATGCTGTTGTTTTCTTTTTGGTTTGTCTTTTTCTAGGCAAAGATGAGGAATATGAAGATCTGCTCAATTCCACTTCTGTCTCAACTTTGTTGGATGCACAGGGTTTCAGCGATGTGGAGAAAAGTCCATCGCCTACTCCGGGAATGGGCTCTCCGGGCCGTGACCCATTTAATGCAGGTGTCCCTGAAGAGGTATTTACCAGCTTTCAGTATTTCCTTCTCCTGGAAGAAGAGTCAGGAAACATGAATCGTTTGGAAATACATATTATCCTAAAGATGAGATTGCAATCTACTTTAGAATAAGTAGGGAATAAGTAGGGTAGGGATAAAGTGGGCTTATCTAAATTGATTTCAGTCACTTTTTAAGGTACTCTGAAAGATGATGAGTGAATAAAATTTCCCTCTGACTTCCTTAGACTTGGAAAAAGCAACTGAAGGAGAGTAAGCAGTCATAAACTCCTTTTCATGGCATCAAACTGTGCAAAATCTATCTCTTAGCAATTGTATGTCACCCCAAAACTTTGCGGCTTGAGTGACATTTATTTTGTTGATGACTCTGCAACTTTTGGGCAGGGCTCAGTGGGAGTATCTCGTCTCTGCTCCAGTTGGCATCAGTAGAAGTGGCCCAAAGGCTGGGGCCTGGACTCATCTCAGTGCCACCTGCTCATATGCCTGGTGGCAGGACCCCAGCCGAGGGCCTGGCTAGAACAACTACATGTGACTGTTGCTGTCCTCACAGTCTGATGGCTGAGTCTTAAGGGTGAGCACCAGGCACATTTGCCTCACCTTTTCTGACTCCCCTCAGAAGTTATGTGGCATCTCTTCTGCTGTGATTATAGGCCCACCCAGATTCAGGGAAGGGAAACACAGACCCTACCTCTCGATGGACAAGGAACAACGTCACATTGGAAGAACACATGGGATGGGACATATTGGCACAGCCATATTTAGTGCACCCCAAATGCAATCTGCTACCCCACTGTCTGGCTACAACAGTTTACATCTTTTACTCAAGCAAAAAGGCACTCATGCCCTCTTCAAAGACCCCTTAATAAGGCATCAGCATCCCGGGATCTTATCATCTAGATCAGGTCAAGTTGTAGGTGAAGCTCCTCAAAGTGCTTAGTTCCAGGGCACAGCCTGAGCACCATTCCATTCAATTTAAAGAGCTAGGGCCTTCAAGGACAAATTACCTGCTTCTGTGTTCCCCACACACCTGACATACAGGGGTGGGTGGGCGTAGTGTAACTGCTCTAGGCACTCCCATGAGAAGGGAAGAGGAGGGCGGTGCCTGTGGCTCAGTGAGTAAGGTGTCAGCTCCATATACTGAGGGTGGCAGGTTCAAACCTGGCCCCTGCCAAACTGCAATAAAAAAATAGCTGGGCGTTGTGGCGGGCGCCTGTAGTCCCAGCTACTCAGGAGGCTGAGGCGAGAGAATCGCCTAAGCCCAAGAGCTGGAGGTTACTGTGAGCTGTGACATTACAGCACTCTACTGAGGGTGACAAAATAAAACTCTGTCTCAAAAAAAAAAAAAAAAAGGAGAAAGGAGGAGGAATGGAAGGCTCACAGGTGTCCTTTCATCCATTGGGGTTCTGAATTCCAGCAAGGGTCATGTTGCCAGCTCCTGTATTTTGGGTTCAGTCTTCCAGGCTCTTGGTTCTTTTCTTCAAGTCATCTCCCCTTTCCATGGAAAAGAGCCTCTATTTGCCGATGAGTAGTTTTCTCAGCTTTGTTCCTGCAAAAGTGCCTGTAGAGGTCCAAAGCCATCTTTATTTTTATTACCTCTGTCCCTTTGAGTCTAATAATACTTTTTTTTTTTTTTTGAGACAGTCTCAAGCTGTCGCCCTGGGTAGAGTGCTGTGGATCACTGCTCACAGCAACCTCAAACTCTTGGGCTTAAGCAATCCTCTAGCCTCAGCCTCACAAGTAGCTGGGACTATAGGCATCTGCCACAACGCCCGGTTGTTTTTTGGTTATAGTTGTCATTGTTGTTTGGCGGGCCTGGGCTGGATTCGAACCCGCCAGCTCCCGTGTATGTGGTTGGCACCTTAGCCACTTGAGCTATAGGTGCTGAGCCTAATAATACTTTAAGTGTTTAGAATTTCATATGAATCAATTTCTGATCCACTCCTGTTAGATAAGAGCACATCCACAAATATCTTGACCCTAAGCCTTTCTCTGACTTTGGTTTCCTGCTAGTGACTGTGGGATATCCCATTGTTTTTAGAGCCTTTAATCTTTTTGAAAGGTTCTAGGGAATAGTACTACCTTAAATTTTCCTGCAGTCTCAATAAGGGTTTTACAGCCACACCTATAGCCTTTATCTGAGGACCACATTTTCCTGACTGTACCTGTGCTTCCTTATTGCCCTGAAACCTTTTTTAACTTTATTGTAATTTACTGTCTAGAGAGACTAGAAACAATCAGGAAGGGAAAACAGTTTCCTTATTCACCTAAATAATCTTGGCTCCCTGAGATCTAGCAGGCCCTTCTTCAGTCATCTCTCACATCTTGCTGCAGGGAGTGAGACGAAACCAAGAGGTATCTTTACTCTTCATATCTGTTTCTGCTAATTACATATTAAAAAAATGAAACTTGAATTGAACGAATGTGAATTCAAGTAGAAACCAATTAATAGTTCTTTCTTCAGTATAGGAAGGGGCTAAAATAGTTCATGAATCAAGGAATTAGTTAAGGAATAATAAGTACATTAGAGGGGAAAAAAATCCCTTAATTGTTAAATATATATTTATACTGAAGGGAAAAATAATGTTTGGCAAACAATGTGTGTGTTGCATTTATAGAGAGGAGCTATTGTTACACACACCCAGATAATCTCATATCTTAGAAAAAAAAAAAAGACTTTGTTCCATGAATTGTAATTTAACGATGGGTTTTGAGTCTGTAATAAAAATGGTTTGGTGAGGACTGCAGGAGGTCAGCCACACTTTTAAGGAAAACACAGGAACCGAGCATGGTAGCTCACACCTGTAATTCTAGCACTGGGAGGCTGCAGCAGAAGGAACACTTAAGCTCAGGAGTTTGAGACCAACCTGAGCAAGAGTGAGACCCTGTCTGTACAAAACATACAAAAATTAGCTGGGTTGGTCTCACACACTATTGTCCCAGCTACTTGGGAGACTGAGACAGGAGGATCACTTGAGCCCTGGAGTTAAGAGGTTGCAGTGAACTATGATGAGGGAAATTTGAGATTAGATTTAATAAACCTGAATGTTGGCTCGGCGCCTGTGGCTCGGGTGGCTGGGGCGCCAGCCATGTATACCCAGGGTGGTGGGTTCGAATCCAGCCTGGGCCCACCAAACAACAATGATGGCTGCAACCAAAAAATAGCCGGGCATTGTGGCGGGCACCTGTGGTCCCAGCTACTTGGGAGGCGGAGGCAGGAGACTCGCTTGAGCCCAGGAGTTGGAGGTTGCTGTGAGCTGAGATGCCATGGCACTCTGCCCAGGGGGATAGCTTGAGGCTCCTGTCTCAAAAAAAAAAAACCTGAATGTTTGCAAAAGA
>CAUYQV010045609.1:0-18152 GCA_963574575.1 Galagoides demidoff
GACGGCTACAACCCAAAAAAATAGCCGGGCGTTGTGGCGGGAGCCTGTGGTCCCAGCTACTTGGGAGGCTGAGGCAGGAGACTTGCTTGAGCCCAGGAGTTGGAGGTTGCTGTGAGCTGTGATGCCACAGTACTCTACCCAGGGGGACAGCTTGAGGCTCTGTCTCAAAAAAAAAAAAAAAAAAATCCTGTTTTCTTTACAGGAAATAAAGACAATAACGCCATGAATCAACATTCTTGGCTTTTTTTTAATTGGTTTTTCTTGCAATCCACATGTTGTCAGAACTAAGGGGGGGAAAAACATAAAAATATAATAAAACTCCAGATTATGTTTTTCTTATTTCTACTTGTAGCTTATAACATAAATATATAAAACATATATACGTGTGTGTATACACATATACCATGTATAACACCAAGATCCACTGCTAGTACAGGAAGATGGCTTAAATAAACTCAAGTCAGCAGGAGATGACTCTGATCATGAGAAAATGATACATAAATTGATGGAATGCACAACTTCCTTTATTTATTTTAGTAGAAATGATCTCAAGTCCTGGGGAAAAGGGCATTTTTAGAAAATGACACTGACCCAATCGCTAAGTCTCATGAATAAGAACAGGGAATGTTAATTTTGTTGTATCCTTGCCCATGTCTCCTTGTGCGCAAATCGCTGGAATACATTTAATTTGAATGCAGTTTTTTTCCCTCCCTGAATGCCAGGACGCAGAGACCCTGTGCATAGTAATAGTTCCCAATAGTCATGGCTTACACTAGATTCCCTTTCTCATTTAGGGAGAAGACAAATGCTATAAGAAGGGGACCCAGGAGTACCAGGCTTCCCAAATTCAAAGTCAAAGGAACTTCCAAGGCCTAATTCTCACCCACACTCTCAGCCTGGTTCCCTTCCTATTTTTTGGGCTGTCCCCATCCTGGTCTTCAGCTCTGTTAATCCTCTTCTCAGTCAAGCCCCTCTACCATTTTTTGGAAACTGTCAGCAGCCTGAGCAATCAGCAGCACAGGATAGAGGTCTCCTCACATCCTTAACAACTGAGCCAAATACTCTTTTACTCTCTTAATTATTTTACCTTAACAAAAAGACTTTTGTTTCAAAAAGACTCAGCCCAAACTCTACCCCAAATGAAAATCTGTAGCGTGCTTGCCCCACCTGGTCGGCTCACAGAACCAAGCCTCTTCAGAAAGACAGACCTGGTCCACCTGCTCTGACTCCAGGAAGGACCAAAACTAACCATTCCTCCACTGGAAGGAAATCTAAGAGTCAATACCCATAAACTGTGATTAAGATTCCCACACGTCAACAAAACCCCCTAACGCATTAACTGTATGTTCAGTCTTAGTGACTGCTACAGATCTGTCTTCTTCCTCTACTTCCAATTACGGTCAGCTGACATCAAAGCAATGTCTACATATCCAAAACAAGATAGAATGAAGTCATAATTTAAACAATCTGAGTCCAAAATCCACTGTTCATTAAATTGAGGCAAAAGTGTGAGCAAAAACACCTCAAGACCCATGTGACATTACAGCCAGATCCTCCCTGAATGTTTCAAATGAGCAATAATCTCTGGGGCTCTAAACACCAATTCATCATTGGACACAAGTCACTGGAACTGATCAACTGGGCACAAGCCATGTGAAAAACCAACGTGAGAGGTTAAAAGATCTTGCAGTCCTCTACAGAGATTGGGAAGCCCTGAAGTGAGGGGAGGTAGAGAGAACACAGAAACACTGTTTAGGTGTGCATGACGTGAGACCCGGGAGCTGGCCGTCCAAGGTGTGCACCAAGAAACACCAGTACAGAGATGACGGTGCAGAACGAACTCACGGTCAAATGCTGGATTAAATTAAAGTGAAGCAAGCTTCTTTTCAGTAGGACTTCTTGACTATGTTAGTGGGACAGAGCATGCAGTTTTCTGAACTCGATGGCAGAAGTCTTCACAATATAGTTCCAATAATTTGGGTTCTATCCAACACACTTTGAGAAGAAGCACTGCATTGGAGGTCAAGGAACAAGGTCAGAGCCTATTCAGGCATGATAATAAGGCATCATCAATCCAGTCTTCAGGAGGACAGCAGCAGTAAAGCCCTTTGGGGAGCTGGTTTAAAGTGTGGCCCTGTGCACCATTCTTTCAGCCTGGAGCTGCTGCTCTTCCTGTCATGACCTTGATGCGGCCATCGTTTACTGTCAATCAGAACATAGCATAATGGTCACCTACTCCAACCACTTGATCTAAAGGAGCCCCTGGGCGCTCTGTATCACATCACCCCTCTATTTTCTTCATAGCCCCTTCCCCCAAGAGAGCAGAGAGTGCTTTTTTCATTGCCACACTCCCAGGGCCTACTGGCAAAAGAACAGGTGCTCAATAAATACTTACAGGTTGCGTACAGTGGCTCAGCCCTGTAATCCCAGCACTTTGGGAGATCAGGGTGGGAGGATCACTTGAGGCCAGGAGTTCAAGACCAGCTGGGACAACCTTGTTTCTAATTAATTAACTAATAACTGCAGAATGAAGAAGTAAATGAAGTCTTCTAGTATCCCTTCCTCTGGCCTGGGGAAATGATCGTTTAGACTTTGGTTACGTAATTTCCGTTTAACATAACTTAATTTTAGTTCAATGTGATTTCTTGTTTCAAAGACAGAGGCCATGCTACTGCTGTGGCTGCTTAGCTAAATGATATCTGCATTTCCTTCGGACTCATTTTCTTTCTATGCAGACTTGATCCTACTGAGCCACTACAAGAGAATTATGTATTTTTGAGTCACTCTAGAAACAACAAATTTAAAGTGAGCTCCTCCTCCTGAAGACTGTTCTAGAATTTAGACCCCCAAACAGCAAAGTTAATAGGCTTGTATAAGAACCAAACTCGCGCTGACCTTATTAACATCATTGCTATAAACCAATTATCGTAACTGGGGATAAACTCTCAAAGAAAAAACAGACGCTGAAAATGCTCTGGTGCATATTTTATTAGAGCTTCCAAAGGTAAAATTCTTTTTCATTCATTCGTTTTTCAACAAACACTGATTGAGAACCGAGGGTTTCTAAAGATGGGAACACAGAGGTAAAGAAGCTCAGTGTTGTCCTCAAGGGGCTGACAGACTAGGGCAGAAGCTGGGGAAGTGACCGGTTCAAGGGGCGTTTAAGAGGGATGTGGGCAGCGCACGGTGGGAACAGGAAGAACCCCCTGTCCTGGGCCGTCATGTACACCAGTGGTGGCCCGGTACGGTACTCAGACCAGCAGCTTCAACACCACCTGGGAGATTATCAGAAATGCAGACTTTCTTCAGGCCATACCACAGATCCACCAAATCTGAGATTCTGAAATTCTAGTGGGAGTTTCAACAACTTGATAAGGAATCTTCAGGTGACTCTGCAGCGCTCAGAGGCAGGTGTTTAAGGTATTCAGGAACAGCAGGACTCTAAGCAGAGCTGCAGATCCAGATGCCTAAGGAACAGCAGAGACGGAGATGCCTGAGAACGGCCCGAGCATCCCTGCTGGAAGCTTCGCTCAACATGGCCGCCCCACACCCAACCAAGGCAGGTGCTGGTCAGGGAAGCGCTAAGTATACACATCACACTGTATCGTACTCTGCCTCCTTTCTCTACAGAGAGCTCCAAGCAGGCAGAGGCTCTGACCATCCTGGTCAGTTTCCAGGACTGTTTCCAAAACAGTGCTGGGTACTGTTTCCGAGTACTTGGAACAGCGCCCAGCCCTCGGAAAGCCAAACTGAATGACGGAGCTTGACAAGCCAGGAGGCCACAGCTCTCATTCAGTAAGAGATGACTGTGTCGTGGGGATGGTATTAGAAAGATAGACGCAGGAACAGCTCAATTTCTTAATCAGTCTTTAGTCTATGAATACTATTCATAGACACTCAATGAAACTCCTTTCCAAGATAATCCTGTCACGAAAATCCAACAGTAAATTTGATCTGTTGCGTGGAATCCAAAAAGCTCACCTGTAAAAAGTCAGAAAGGACCGTGGTATGAGCACATAAAAGGCCCAATTCTAGGACACAGACACCCCCTAATTGAGATAGTAAGATTGCTTTCTTTCATTTCAGGGTAACTCTGCAAAGCCTTAGTGCAAAGGATGGAAACATTTCAAATCCCACTGACACAGTCTGCGTGTTTGCTTTGATTTTTAGAAATGATTCCAAGCAGGCAGATAACGTTGTGACCCAATTAGAGGTATTCTGGAAGTGGCAGGCACCTGACTTGGGGGCGGAGCTGGAGGGCGTGGGCAGCACCACCTGCCCCTCCATCCTTCAGGGAATTTTACAGAGATGGGAGCTCTGACAATTAGGAAGTGATGCCACATCTCCCCTGACCCGCTTCCCGTTTTCTCACTGTTCCCAAAATAGACGGAGCTAAGGAAAATCATAAATATAATTCTCAGCCCTCCAGGGGAAGGCTCACTGAGGGCATAAATTTGGGTCCCTGGGAAAAAAAGGATGAAAAAAGCAGAACTATTGAAAGCCCTAGGATCAAGAGGTGGAAACAGTGGGAAATAAAACCAACGGACATAAGGGAACCAGAGAATCATAAAAACAAGGGCCAATTCTTATACCAAAGCCTACTTGGAGGTGGTGCTAACAAGCTCAGCTCCTCTGGATTCTCCAAACTCAAGTTCTTTAGAGCCAAAATGTAAAGATTTTGTTTAAAACTAAAAATAATAATAATGGTTAAGGTCTTATTTCATGCCAAGCATCTAAGTCCTTATCATATATTAACTCAGGAAATCTTCCTAAGAACCACACTTTCCAGGCACCGTTAATATTCTCATTTTCAAATGAGGAAACTGAAGCATTTTATAATTTTATTGTCCAAGTAGGATTCTATCGTCCTTAGTCGTACAACTATTAAATTGACCTGGATGAAGGGTCCTGTCTGGGAGCAGCTGGCTTGCCCTGTGATGCTGGTTCTGTACTTATTCCAATAGACCAGTATTGGAACCTTAAGAGAGTGACTTTTTTTTTTTTTTGGGGGGGACGGAGCCTCAAGCTATCCCCCTGGGTAGAGTGCCATGGCATCACAGCTCATAGCAACCTCCAACTCCTGGGCTCAAGCAAGTCTCCTGCCTCTGCCTCCCAGGTAGCTGGGACCACAGGCGCCCGCCACAATGCCCGGCCATTTTCTGGTTGCAGCCATCATTGTTGTTTGGCGGGCCCAGGCTGGGGATTCGAATCCACCACCTTAGGTGTACGTGGCTGGTGCCTTAGCCGATTGAGCCACAGGCGCCGAGCTGAGAGTGACTTTTAACCACCGCATCCCCTCTTCCTCCTTGTGGGGCTGTCCCGGGCATGTGTTATAAGATATTCAGTAGCATCCGTGGCCTCTACCTACTGGACACCAGTAGTTCTCCCTCCACCATCACAATAGTCAAAATGTGACCAGACATTACCAGATGGTGGGAAACACAGACCTATGTGAGAACTACTACTACAGGAGATGGCATGGAAGGCCAAATCCCTAGCTCCCTTATAGAAATGGTAGATCTTAGGTGCTGAGAAAAGTAACTATGGGAACTACAGGAGTTCTCCTGAGATACAGAAAGTTGGGAAAGGAGATAGCTGAAGGCTTTGCTGTAGTGAGGATTTCATACCAGGAGGCACCTACTGCCTGGCACAAAGCATGTCCTCCATAAACACAGCTGAATAAAAGAATAAGTACAAGATGCTGAAGTTTCTGGGTGTCACCAAATAAATGTCTCTCTTCACTAGTGAAGGTATAAATAGACCTTGGTTTCTGGGGAGGATATGAGGTTATAATTAGATAATTTGAAAAATTAGAGGTTGAATCACTGCTTCCCAAGATATCTACACCCATCTGAATTCACACCATGCCTCAGCTGCGTTCAAACTTTTAACTGTACTAGTTCACCCAGGAATGAGTCAAGTCAAGAAACCTAATATGCCCACAGTCCTAGCACTCTGTGGGGGCTGAGGAACATCGCTTCAGCTCAAGAGTTTGTGCCCAGCCTGAGTAAGAGTGAGACCCCCATCTCTATTAAAAATAGAAAAAACTAGCCAGGCATTGTGTTGGGTGCCTATAGTCCCAGCTAGTCAGGAGCCTGAGGCAGAAAGATTGCTGAGCCCAGGAGTGTGTGGTTGCTGTGAGGTAGGCTGAGACCCTGGCACTCTCGCCTGGGCAACAAAGTGAGACTCTGTCTCTAAAAAAGGGGAAAAAAAAAAAAAAGAAAGAAAAACAGCAGAAGCAGAAACCTAACTCCTGATACAGAAATTCTAATTCACTCATTTCCACTGACAAAGACTATCACCCAGCAAATCAGGATACTCATGTGGCAGGTGGACTGACTCTCTTGCCCAGGACAAAAGTCTACCTGAACAACCGAATGAAGATCAGAAAATAAGAACAGAACCAGGGCGGCGCCTGTGGCTCAGCGAGTAGGGTGCCGGCCCCATATACTGAAGGTGGCAGGTTCAAACCCAGCCCTGGCCAAACTGCAACAAAAAAATAGCCGGGCGTTGTGGCGGGCGCCAGTAGTCCCAGCTACTCGGGAGGGTGAGGCAAGAGAATCGCCTAAGCCCAGGAGCTGGAGGGTGCTGTGAGCTATGACACCACATACTCTACGGAGGGTGACAAAGTGAGACTCTATCTCTAAAAAAGAAAAAAATAAGCACAGAACCAGCATCACGGGGCAAGCTGGCTGCTCCCAGACAGGAACCTCCATCCAGCAGACCCACAGCTCCAGCAGCCAGAAGCAGCAGGTCAGCTACCAGGCTGCTGCTGAAGACCGGAAGCCTCCCCAGGAGCCTCTGCCGGTCATCCCAGCAGTGTTTTGTGATTGGCACTGGACAACTAATTCAAATCTGATGTATTTTATTTATTTATTTATTTTGATAGTTTTGGCCAGGCCGAGTTTGACCCCGCCACCCCTAGTATATGGGGCTGGCGCCCTACTCCTTGAGCCACAGGCGCCGCCAGTCCAATGTATTTTATAACAGAGACACTCTAGACTGGCGTTTGCCCTGAGAGATCCGACAGGGCGATGCTTACTTTCAGACATAATCAGAAATTATATTTGGATTTTCCCAATATTCGACTTGCATTCAGATGAAGGAAATGGATATTGCGGCCCCAACTCCACCACTAAGCACACAGACTCCAAATGACTATCCATTTTGAAAATGGACGAAAGGTGAAAGTTTCCCCTTTTCTCCAAATGATGAATTTAGGTTCAGGCGTTGTTTAGGGCTTGGGCAACTCCTTTAACTTTTCTGACCCACACAGTTAGTTTCCTTACTTATAAAAGAGGAAATAAGGAGGTGCCCCAAAGAAATAAATAAAGTATTTCCTGAATCCCGCCTGGTACCCAGCGGGTCTTGATTAGTCAACATTAGCTCTTCATTTTGTTAGTTTTTGCTAACTCATGGGTCACCCCCCCCCCATATTGGTAACAGTTCCAGGGCAAGCATCATTGTTCACCCCACAGTCTTTAGGAAAAAGAATCTCAGTTTTCTTATCTCCAAAATAGGAACAGCACCACAGATCAAACAGGATAATAGCTATAACGTTCCTAGCACTAAAAAAAAGCTCCACAACCATATTAATGTTATTACTGTGATCAGTGAGATCCTGATAGAACTAAGCACATTTTTTAAAGTACTATCTGGAAACACATTATTTACTTTCCTAAGCTGTTATTTAAAACTCAGAAATAATTCGTTGTTTTCTGACTCTAGCTCCAGCCCTAATTGCAACCAAAACTCAATGTGAATAACAGCAATTCCATAGGCGAATCATTCTTAAACTTCCTCTAGCAAGTCAAGGCTCACCTGCAGGGCCCTGATACTGCAGAGGCCCAGACCAAGCTGGCTGTTTAGTACACAATTCTTGATTCTATGGCTTAGACGCCATCAGCATTTCCTAGGATCACCACCAAGAATCGCTAAAGCATGTTGTTTTGGCAGAAAGAGGCCCACACCCAAACCAATCAAACGCCAAGATACCTCTGGAAGGTTGCCTACTGAAATTCACCTTCCAATCACTCGCCCTTTCTGATCATTATTCATCTTGGTTGGTGCTTTTCTTGTCATTCTCAAGACATTCTCAGGGCACTTGCAAAATCAGCTCCTTCTCAGTCCCCAGGACCTTGGGTCTGTACTCACAACTCTAGATCCCTAGAAGGCCCAGGGGCCCCGTGAGCACAAGCACAGGCTCGACACTCTGGCCTGGCCTCCCCCATTCAATCCCTAGGGCAAGCCTCTCTGCATCTCAGACCCACATTCCCAGAATTAGCAATTTCATGGACCATTAAGTTGCCAAATAAAAATAACCCCATCAATTTCTAAGAGATTCTTACCCCTAAATCAGAAAGGTATAATCTCAGAGAAAAGGACAGATCTCATCTGAACACTTATGACATATTCACTACACTGTCATTGTCAATCACTGTGACAAGGCAGGGAAACTTCACCAACAAACAAATGAACGACCTGTGGGCCCACCCCTGGGCTTTGTGGTTACCTTTAAACTGTGTGGAAACTGAGCTCTCAATCATATGGAAATGAAGCTCTGGTTTATAAGGTAGTGATTCTGGAAATGCCTCATCCCACACATACCCCAGGTAATGCCTACAGTGGCAATTCCCTTTATCCTCTGGACTCTGCATGCAAATTCTCTCCAACCTCGCTCTCCTAAATGCGCACTTCTCCTAGCTCAGTTCCAAGAGTCTGCATTCTTTGAGTCAACTTAAACAACAATCCTCTTCCTCCCACTCCAGGCATTCCTGAAACCTGCTAGTCAGCAGAGTTAGACCTTAGAAACTTTAGTTATTACCTAGCAGAGAAAATTTCCACAAGAGGAAAGGAGAGAAAGGTTAACTTTATGATCACTGTCAAGTCAGTAACTTTAATCCATCATTCGACATCACTCACTTTTTTTCATGTTCTCTTCCCCTCTTTGTCCGTATGAATCAGTACATTTTATATACCAGTAAATTATACATTGGGACTTTTTCCTGATTATAAAAGAACTGCATGTCCATTACAGAAGACTAGATAAGATTCAAACATTATGGAAACAGATTGTATAGAAAGGGACTACGTCTTCTAACTCGACACCTAGAGACCTCTAATACCTTTCACCCGATCCAGGCTTCTTCCTTTTTGCCAAGTTGCAACGACGTGACCTTCCACACTCTATGCCCTTCCTCCCTCACAGCTCTCATCTAATGTTTGGAGTTACTGTCCCACTCTAAACTATCCAGGGGTCCAGGAACCCTGGTGCTTGGTTATGACTGAGGCAGCAGAGTCACTATTATCAATTAATTAAATGCAGTGACAACGCTGGCTGCTACTCCTTCCTCATCTGCCTCACTTAAAGGTGAATGAAGCAGGGTTTTGTGAGCATCTTGAAAGCCAAGTGCATTAAAAACACCAAATGGGATTGGTTTCCTTTGTTCTCTGCCCCATCACAGATTGCCAAGCCAAAAACAGAACAAAACTCAAGATCCTGCTAATGACACCAAGCAGGTGCATTCCACCAGCTACCACTCCTGCTAAGGCAGCAGGCAAGCACCTGCCCAATACACTGATGGTGCTGACAATAAAGACGAAAATCTTATTCCAAACCAAGAGCTATATTTCTAATCATGACAGAGGACAGAGGCCAGGACACAGGGAAGGCTTGCCAAAAGTTCACACAGGTAGGCTTGGGAACCAAAGTATAGGACACCCTCCTCTGTGGCCTAAGTAATGCTTCTTTCTCAGATTATGTGTGTGCCCAAAGCAGAAAGTCTCCCATCAGAAGACACATAGCACTATGGGCCAAGTAGGAGGACTGCTTGAGGCCAAGAGTTCAAGGTTAGCCTGGGCAACATAGCAAAAAAATCTGTCTTTACAAAAAATATTTAAAAACTGACAGGGTGTGGTGGTGCACACCTGTAGTCCCAGCTACTTAGGAGGCTGAGGGAGGAGGATGGCTAGCGCCCAGAAATTCCAGGCTGTAGTGAGCTATGATTGCACTTCTGCACTGCAGCCTGGGCAACAGATTGAGACCCTGTATCAATCAATCAATTAATCAATCAATGGGGTGCTATGAAATGGTTTCAAATACCTAATACACTTTACCCAAATCTAATCATTATCTTGTCTCCTATCTAGACTGGCATAGCCACAAGCAGTTAATTTTAAGACGACCCTTTTATGACAAATGAAAACCAGAAGGGAGGTAGGAATTTGCCAAAGAAGGAAGGAAATCCAATAGGCCAGACTTGGGGAAACCCCAAGTCAGCTACATCTAATGTTTTACAGGGGTGTCCAACTTGTGGCCTGCAGGCTGCATGCA
Organism: Galagoides demidoff; assembly: GCA_963574575.1. Lineage (NCBI taxonomy): Eukaryota > Metazoa > Chordata > Mammalia > Primates > Galagidae > Galagoides > Galagoides demidoff. The sequence goes on from CAUYQV010045609.1 coordinate 10,334, forward strand.
GATTACGTGAGTTTTATTTATCTGTGGTGCTGGATGTTTTGAAAATTATGCAGGACCTTGTATTGCTCCTCAGCTTGCGTTAGTTTCTGTGTATTCAATTTGTGGCCCAAGACGACTACTCTCCTTCCAATGTGCAGCAGAGAAGAAAAAAGGCTGGACACCCCTACATCTAAATGAAGCCCTCCATCCCCAAATGGCTGCATTGCAAACCTGTGGCCTGGGACAAGAAGGGCCCTGTAGACAGCCAGAAGGTGACCACTACTATCTCAGCTTACAGATGAGAAAACTGAGGCCCAGAGACGTGAAATGACTTTTCCAAGGCCACACAGTGAATTAAGGTAAGGGATGAGCCAACCCCAGAGGCAAGTCTTTGGAATCCTGGTTGGGGGGTTGTTCCTACAAGTCCCACCAGACCGTTTATTATGGAGAATTTGTGGTTCTGCCTCTGAGAAACCATTTCAGCTGAGAGCAACGCCAGCAACCCACATCAACATGCAGAATATGCACTAATAACACATTAAAATTAAAAGCAGGCAATCTGGATTAATCTCCCTTACATTCGATTTTATTTGTTGGTAGTACAACACTGTTGAAAATAAATGAACACAAAACAGTTTTTAAATCTGGACAGAAGCTTCTTGAAAACATTCAAATCATTCTGAAGATGTGCTGTTGCCGTCAAATTTAACTCTAAATGACAAATCAAAGATGTTTTAAAAGAGAATGCTTAATGAATAATAATAGAACTTCAGTGAATGAAGGTATCTCATATGAGATAAAACTTTAAAATTCTATTACTGTGCAATCAGTAGAACACCTACCGCCTCACAGGAATTTTCTTAGGCAGCTGACAGTGATGCAAAAATGTTTATAGCATAAGATAGTATATATACAGAGCTTAATATGAAGCTTGATACATAATAACCACTGAACAAATGCTAGCGTCCTAGGTACCAAAATGAGTATCACTCACATAAAAGTAATAATTTACTACACTACTTCTCCTAAGTCTTCCCTATCCCCTTGGAAAACTTAAGGTGTTATATCACAAGACTATCATCTATTTTAACTGAAAAGGGAAGAGGCATAATATTCCATTTTTCTTAAAAGATAAGTTTAGATATCCAGTAATCAGGGTAATCAACATTAACACTAATCTAGTATTACAGCAAGGCTTTCAGTATTCCTGCCTCTCTGGCCGCAGGAAAAGAAAACAGTAACCACGAAGTTGAAGCATGACATAAAAAGAGTAGCTGTACTAGAATATTCTGTTTGTCCATGTGGATTCTTGCAATATGTAACAGTCTTTTCCCAAATAATTTTGTAGTCAGTATTGATGTTACTCCAGCTAAATTAAAGCAGCCCTCCCTCACCCTTGAGCTCATCAAGCTTTTCAACTACTACTTTATAAAAGTTTCAGCAAGAGGGATCATGCTGGCTCCTTAAAGGTGAATTATTCAGTTAAAAGTATACAACTGAGGAGGGAATAAAAATATAGGATATAAAAACCTTCCTTGGGAAAGGATCTGGTCTTTAGAGTCCTTTCTCAATGGCTCTGAGCATCTAGCTAGGGACATAATTCTAGGTTTATGAAGACCGTGGGTGATTTTGTAGGGTCATATGGAGAACAAACAAACAGCACTAGGAAGCTTGCATCTCCCCCCACAGCCAGGATCAGCCCACTGGACTCCACAGCCATCTGTGTTCTCTGAGCGTTCCCTCAGCCTGGAGGTTTCCCCATCCTCCTGACAAACGTCATCCTTTCAAAACCACACCATTTCTAGAATGCTGCAAGTTATGATAAAAAAAAAAAAACACTGTTGAACAAATACTGCTTTCAAGCTACAAACTGGAATATGGCAAGGCTGCTACCTAAGATCTTAAAGAAATCCCCTCTCAAGGATTCTGTCTGTTCCCTAAAAGTCAGCTACACGTATTCCTATACTCTTAATTATCATGGCCATCTGAGGACAAGATTTGAAATATAAATCCATGATAAGAAAAAAGATTTTAGAGGGCGGCACCTGCCTTGTGGTCCCAACTACTTGGGAGGCTGAGGCTAGAGAATCACTTAAGCCCAAGAGTTTGAGGTTGCTGTGAGCTGTGACACCACAGCACTCTACCCAGAGCGACAAACTGAGACTCTTGTCTCAAAAAAAAAAAAAGAAAAGAAAAGAAAGAAAAGAAAAATAAAAAAGATTTAAGAGATCAAAAGCCAATAGAAATAGAAAAAGAAATAGAAATAGAAAAAACAATAGATCAGACTGCCATTCTTTGGTTTTTAAATCGTAAAACTGTAGAACCAACAACAAACCCATGCCAACCTCACAAACTTTACTCATTTCTTGGAATCCAAATGCCAACGCTGGCATCATTTTATAATTCTTCAAGTGTTTCATTTAAGTCATCAGGCACAATGAAAAGCCAGTGACTGAGGGACTTCTCGGAAAAAAACTGTCCCCTGGAGAGCCCAGTCTTGTCGGAGCTTCCAACAGTGACCTTATTCTCATCCCAATTCTGGCCTTCCCCAATCACCCAATCCAACCAAAAACGTCTGTGACAAGTCTTGGTTCTGAAACTGCGCAGAACTTGACTACAAAACGGTCACAACTCAAAATCTCATTTCTCCAAGTAATTCTTTTTAAAAACTGGAGACCCACGCTCCCTCTGCTCTTTGCGCCGACCCCTCTTTGGTTCTAGACCTCTTAGCCACTGTTAAGAACACCTTTCACTGTTTTTACGGGACTCGGCATCCCTCCCTCGCGCCGGCTCCGTTCTCACCGCACAAATGTCATTTCTGGCGTCCAATCTTCCATTCCTCCCGCCGGACCGTAGAGGGGCTTTCGAGACTGGGTAGCCAGTTTCCTTGCTTTGGTCCCCTTGGCACAGCCATAAAGGCTCTCCTACCTCCAAGGGGGAAAATGAACTTTTCCCCCCTTTCCTTTCTCGGCGTCTGGTCTCTGAACCCCAAGCCGAGAAGCCGGCCCCGGCTCCAACTCCCCGGGAGGAGCGCGCAGCCGCCGCGGGAAGGACAGCCCAGGCGCGCAGGGGAGGCCGGTGCCAGGGCAAGGGGGCGTGAGCTCTCCCCGCGGCGCCCACCCTCACTTTTCCTTCCGCAGTCCCCACCCGGGCGCACGGCCTCCAACCCTGTCTCCTCCGCCCAGGCTGTGCGAAGCCTGGGCTGCTACTGGAAAGAGGGCGCCGGGAAGCAAGAAGGATGGAAGTCAAGGAGTGAGCCCGCAGTCGCCGTGCCACTGGCCCTGCGGCGCGGGCGCAGGGCACACGGGACTCCGCAGCGGGTGTCCGCTGCAGATGCGGCGGCAGCTGCTGCAGCTGTGGCTGCGGCTGAGTGGGCAGCAGTGGCCACGCAGTCCTGGGGCTGGGAGCAGGGAGGAAAGCAGCCGCCGGGGTACCCGGAGCCACTAGCCGCACGCTGCCTCCGCTGCCCAGTTCTCTTCCCGGCGCTCCCAGGCTGCCCGAATTCGGGGCAGAAGCAATGGAGAAAGCAGGGCTTACCAGCAGTGCGCGCAGCGATAGCCTCAGCTCCGTTGCCGGGCGGCTCTGCTCCTGTCTCGCCCTCTCGGGAGCGCCCGATCAGCTGCGGGTGCAGCGCACGAGCTTCCTACTTGAGACCAGATCGGGCTCCGGCGACTGAGCATGCCCAGTGCCGCTCCGCGAGTCCCGCGCAAGGAGCGGCGCCGGCGAGATTCCACTTCTCCAGGCTTTGGCGGCGGCTGCGCGAAAGGAGGCTGCAGGGACCCGGTGGGGCGGAGGCCCGACTGGAGAAAGGCGGGGCCGGGGGCCGGGCGGAAGGGGGCGGGCCGCGCTCCCAGTGCGACCCCTGCAGGTGGAGACTAGGGGGTCTAAGTGAAGCACGCTGCCCCAGTCTCCGGGGAAGACTTGACACGCAAAGGCTGGCGGTGCAGTGCAGACTGGTATCCCCTCCACGTGGTCTGGCGTTTGTTTGCACCCAAAGGCATTTGGGTAACCTTATCTCCAGCTTTTCTCCTACATCTCTGCATTCCCTTGCAATGGGAAAATGTCCCAGAGGAGAAGTGCCCACACCCACCCAGGGTAACTGCAAGTTGTAGGCAGGACCTTCTTCTTCCATCTGCCTCATTATCCCCACTCCACAAGCACACGCACACGCACAATTCTTTGATCTAGAAATCACAACAAAATGACACATAGGGAAAAGCACGCCTGCTGGAAAAGAAAAGCACTCCTCCACCCACTGATAACTCCAATTTACAGTTTGTAAATTGTGTACAAGCAAGGCCCTGCTAAGAACGGACTCTCAGTAAGTGGTAAACAGTGCTTCCAAAAGAGCTCTTAGGGTTGCTCTTCATCAGGGCAGGGTTGTCACACCGAAGCCTGAATCAGAATCACCAGGAGGGCATGCTGAAACAGATTGTTGGGTCTCAATTCCTGAGTCTTAGATAGAGTGGGTGATACATCTAAAAAGTTAACCATGTGATGCTCGTGCTGCTGGTTTGAGGACACTTGTAGAAACCTACACATACACAAATACACAAAGACAGCCATCCCTATGACCTCAAATAATAAACTCATTCTCCACCTTTCCTTATTCTTCACGTGAGGCCTTTATGCCGTGGGTGTAGGCATTCTTTTATTCTTTCACACATCATCAATTTATTGAGGATCTACAAGATCTCGAACTAAACCTGGAAAGAGAGGTGAATTATTAATAAAACTCCCAAGCCCCTGCTTTCATGGCTAGCAGGATAACAAGCATCCATCAAAGAATAACTCAAACCCGTCAGTCACTTCAAATATGGAGCGAGCGTGCTAGGAGGGAGATGCACTAGGTGTATAATGGGACCCTTATGCAGAGTCAGAGCGGGGGGTGCTGCCTTGGGGAAGACGGGTTTCTAGCTGGTGCACTCCTGTAATGTCCCCAACTCCTATTATTTTCCCCAGACCTAGGGGGAGGCCAACAATCATACTGCTCCTTCCTGCAACAGAAACACAATATTGCCACAGAGAAACCCCTAGAAATCCCTGAAAGTGCTCACTTCTTTGGATCAGAGGCTATGCACCCCAAGATACACCTAAGGAGCCTGTGGACCAAGGACAGTCGAGGGCAGCAATAGCCCTCTTACAGAAAACACAGATTCTGTGAACTGGAAATCTCTGTGATTCTAGTCTACGTCCTTCAGGCCCACAAGTGAGGAAATCAGCCCGGGACCACCACGCTGTCAGTAGCACAGATCTACCAGCCTCCAACCGGGCAGGCAGGTCCTCTTCCTATAGCACTTTAATCCCTCGGACCCCTCAGTTCCCCCTAGGATTCCTAGACCCCCACCTGGCAGTCCCCCTCTCCCCGGGGTCCCGTGGCAGTGTGCGGCGCCCACCCCTCCCGCTGGGTCTCCTCCCGAGCCGGAGGAAAACCCGCGGTGGAGTCCGCAGTGGCAGGGCGGGGCGACGCGCGCAGGCGCAGTGGCCGCCAGGTTGGGCCGAGGAGGCGCCCCGCTCACACCTGATGCAATCCGCTTTCCGGAAACAGGCCCGGCCTCCGGGCTCACCCAGGAAACGCTTCCGCGCCTTCCTCCGGCCGCTGCGCCCCCGCCCGGGTGCCGAGCCTCCCCGCCTCTGGACTTCGCCCCGGGCGGAGGCGAAGCGTCCCGCAGGGATCCTCTGGAGGAGTGGGGAAGTCACCTCCCGAGCCCTGAAGGAGCAAAATCCCTGGATGCCCTGACAGTGACGTGGAAACGGCCACCTGGCGTTCCCCGGCTGCAGGAGGAAATTCCCTTAATAATCTACTGCCAGAGAGGACAGACTGGGGCTGAAGGAGAGGCTTTTAACCTTTCTTTCCTTCCTTCGTCTGCCTCCGAACACGCATTTTCTTTCTCTCTCACTGAAAGGCACGTTCATGGTCAGAGCAGGTTTAAGGCAGCATGGAGAGGACTCCCTGATACCCTCCGTGCCTTGGCAAAGGTGTAACAGTGTACTTGGAAGAGCCATTAGCTCTGCCTTCCACCCTGCAATCATTTTATAAATAAATAATTGGTTTCTCTATACCTCATTCAAGTTTGCAAAGAAAATCATTTCTCATTTCACCATCTCATGCAATTTTGATATCCATTGTGAGTGGGTTTTTTCCTTCGTGCTGACTCACCCATGAATTGTTTTCCAAGGAAATGAGATATTCCAAGAATATTCCAAGAACATGTTTTTTCTAAAACATGGAAGTAAATGCCGTGAACAGTATATCAGAATTATCTCTACAAGTCTCTTAAAGCCAAAGGTCCTCCTAAGGGGTGGGGAAGGAGGCATATCCAACGAATGTTATTTCTAAAGATAACTTAAGAACCATTCTAGCCTCAAACCATTGTCCACTCTTAGATTTTGTGGATGACATTTACCTCTCTGTGGCCCAGAAATGAAAATGAGTTTTTCTTACTTAAACAGACAAACAGGGTCAGAACGGGTACTTGAACTCAAATTTCTTAAAACTTCAATCTAATTTTTAAAAAATTATGTGTATGTAAACACTATAGGGAATGCAATCCTGTATTACAATGCTATTTTTCTTTATTTTTTTTTAGAGACAGAGTCTCACTTTGTTGCCCTCAATAGAGTGCCTTGGTGTCATAGCTCACAGCAAACTCCAGCTCTTGGGCTTGGTGATTCTCTTGCCTCAGCCTCCCGAGTAGCTGGGACCACAGGCACCCACCACAATGCCCAGCTATTTTTTTGTTACAGTTTGGCTGGGGCTAGGTTCGAACCTGCCACCCTCAGTATATGGGGCCAGCGCCCTACTCACAAAGTCACAGGCACCACCCTACAATGCTATTTTTCGAGTCAGACATTACAAATTAACAAAATTAGTGGCAACAAAAGAGATCCTATTACTTGTTCCTGTTTCTGAAGTCATTAGTGTATAAATAGCCTTTGATCAACAACAACCACTTCTAAGTGGCATTAAACAAAGACTAAACATTAAATATTTCAGTTAAAGTGGTATGAGCCCAGTGTGGCCCACTGTGCCTGTATTCCCAGCTACTGGGGATGCTGAGTCTGGAGCATCGCTTGACACCCGGAGTTCCAGATTGCCCTGAGCTATGATGGTGCCTGGGCAACATAACAAAACCGCATATTGAAAAAAAAAATCTTTAGAACTACGAAACATCAAGAAATCTTCTGTGCCAACATTTATAGCTTCTAGTATTTTTATCTGATCATGTGGTGTATGTGTAACTGAGTTTAAACTAGGAGAATTATAATGATCAAAATAAAATATCATCATTTGCTTCTATAATGATTTGAAGTTTTTCTTTTTCTTTTCTTTTTTTTTTTTTTTTTTGCAGTTTTTGGCTGGGGCTGGGTTTGAACCTGCCACCTCCAGCATGTGGGGCCAGCGCCCTACCCCTTTGAGCCACAGGTGCTGCCCTCTTTTTCTTTTCTTTTTCTTTTTTTTTTTTTTTTTTTTTTTTGAGACACAGTCTCAGTCTATTGCCCTGGGTAGAATGCCAAGGCATCATAGCTCACAGCAACCTCAAACTCTTGGGCTCAAGCGATCCTCTTGCCTCAGCCTCCCAAGTAGCTGGGACTACTGGTGCTTGCCACAATGACCATCTAGTTGTTTTTGGTTTTTTTTAATTATTTTTAGTAGAGACAGAGTTTTGCTCTTGCTCAGTCTGGTCTCAAAATCCTAAGCTCAAGAAATCCACCTGCCTCAGCCTCCCAAGTAGCTGGGACTGTAGGTACCTGCCACAACGCCCAGCTAGTTTTGCTCTTGCTCAGGCTGGTCTCTAACTCCTGAGTTCAAGTGATTTACCGCCTTGGCTTCCCAGAG
>CAUYQV010045612.1:0-14611 GCA_963574575.1 Galagoides demidoff
AGAGCCTCAAGCTGTCCCCCTGGGTAGAGTGCTGTGGCATCACAGCTCACAGCAACCTCCAACTCCTGGGCTCAAGTGAGTCTCCTGCCTCAGCCTCCCAAGTAGCTGGGACCACAGGTGCCCGCCACAATGCCCGGCTATTTTTTGGTTGCAGCCGTCATTGTTATTTGGCAGACCTGGGCTGGATTCGAACCCGCCACCTTAGGTGTATGTGGCTGGTGCCTTAGCCACTTAAGCCACAGGTGCCGAGCTTCTTGCCCGTATCTTTAAGTGCCTGAAGCTCATGATAAGTGGTGGATGGGACATGGTCAAGGGTAGAAGATGACTGATCAGCATTAGCAGGGAAGCCCTGCCCTGGGTAGACGTTACAGCCCTGGTCCATGGGAGATTATCTATAATTACTTGATGCTTTTTTCCTGATGCTCCCAAGTTTCCTCCTTGTCTCCCCACACATCTGACAAAGGACTTTGATTACTTTGTCTGCCTTTCTGTGTCCTAGTGCCTGTATCCTGAGACCATCCTTGTCTCCTTATTCCTGCCAGCCTCTTCCAAGAAGCCTTGCCTCCTCAACTCTCCTGGTACCACCCTTGCACTTCACCTGGCCACTATCCCTGCCAGAGTGGGCACCACAGACCCTGAGGGCCCAGCCAGTGCCTGAGCCCCATCTCTAGCCAGACTCTGATGTGTTTCCCACCCAGTGGACTGCAAGCAACCTTCAGGCTTTAGGGAAATGAAAAGTACTTCTTGCCCTCGAAAAAATTGCTGGATTAATGTTACCTTATCTGGAGTACTTTGCAGTTTATAAAGCATGTCTTTAGCCATCATTGGGGCCCCATGATGGTTAGGTATTATAATCTTTATTTTATGGATGAGGACATCATGACTCAGAGCTTGGTAACTTGCCCAGGGTCATCTCATTGGTGAGTGAAAAGTTCAGGATTCAAAGCCAGGATTCCAGGTTCTAAGTCTCAGGCCCATTCTACCACACTGTCCTCATGTCAGCCAAGAGGATGATTCTGGAAGGAACCAGGAGGGCTGCTAATCACAGGCAAGCCAAATGCTCTGTTTTTAGTTAGCCAGAAAATAGTTTTCTCTATGGTTTGTTTATTCTTGCAACATCCATTTAGTGAGCACATACCGTGGAGGGGCACAGAGATGAGCAAGATAAAGAGACCAGCCCTAGGGGAGCTCATGAATCAGTGGGGAAGTGGACTGGCCATGGCAAGGCTTCTCGACAAGCCTTGCTGCTTCTGTGTGGTCAGAGGCCTGGCAACACCAGACCATTAGGATCTCAGGCTCCACCCTGGACCTAAATGAATCAGAGACTGCATTTTAACCAGAGCCTTGGTAGTCAGTCTGTGCTCACTGAAGTTTGAGCTTTGTAAATCCCAGGCAAATTCTAGGATTAGAGGACAGGATGAGTCTATAGGAATAGACTCTTAGAAGAGGGTTCAAACTCTCAGAGAGTCACCCTCTCTTTGGGGGGAGTTTACCACAGAGTAAAGGATCTTAACAAATCATGCCTTAGGTTCTAGAGAGGAAGAGATAGAAACAAATATTTAGGGAGGGCCTGCTGGGTACTAGAAACATGTTAGGTGATTTATATCTGTTATCGCATTTAACATCTCAGGCTCAGGGAAGCTAAGTGACTTGTCCAAGATCGCACAGCTAGTAAATAAGCCAGGTCTTCAAAATCATGACCCAAAGTCCCTTTATCCATTTTAAGTTAGGGGTGTTTCTGCCATCTTGCTCATAATCTTCAGCTGATGCTCAGCCTTCAATTCACTAGCAGAAAAATGGTGGCTCATACCTGTAATACTAGCACTTTGGGAGGCTGAGGTGGGAAGATCACTTGAGACCAGGTGTTGAAGACCAGCCTGAGCAAGAGTAAGAGCCCATCTCTATAAAACATAGAAAAATTAGTTGGGCATGATGATGTATGCCTATACTCCCAGCTACTTGGGAGGCTGAGGCAGGAGGATTGCTGGAGCCCAGGCATTTGATGTTGCAGTGAGCTATAATGATGCCACTGCACTCTAGCTGGTACAACAGAGCAAGACCCTGTCTCAAAAAAACCCCAAAGCACTTAGAATTGGACTAGAAGAATTTGTAGTTCTCAATCTTAGTTACATGTTAGAATCATCTGCAGAGCTCCTTTTTAAAAATACTGTTTTCCTGGGTTCTACTGAGGAAGGACTCTGTCCTGCACAGTAGGGCCGTGGCACCCTGTGGGCTCTGGGATGTCTTGGCCAGTTCACATTATACCCAGAAGACCTGGATGCCCCAGGGCTTGCTTCCTGCAGGTGAGTCCGTATCTTAGGTTTGTTTTTTATAAATGCAAATGCCCAGAACCAGGCTGGGTGGTACCCTGAGCCTTGTACCTAGCACTCCTTCCCTTTTTGCTCACTGACCAAGCACACATGTTGCCTGAGGTATGAGCAGGTGCCTTATTGCAGGGAGAGCTGTAAGTGTACCCCATTTCCCCATTTACTCCAAAGTCAGGGATGGCTTCTTAGATACAAGGTTCCATGCTCTTCTGTGTCCTCCTTACTCCCTTAGAGGGTATTAAAAACGTAGGAAGGAAGTTGAGAGCTTTTTTGGGTCCTTGGTTTTCACCCTTCCGGGTTTCCTTCCACTGATGGTAATAAGAGTAGCCAACATCCCTGCCTGCTCACTCTGCACCAGAGGGAAAGGCCTTACGCAAGTCAGTCTTTTTGATCCCAGTAACAAATTGATGAATTATAATGAATTATAATCCCTATTTCACAGAGGAGGAAATTGAGGCTTCCAGGGCTTAATTGCTAGCTCATGGCTTTGAAGTAGGTAAGTGACAGAGCAGAGACTCAAATTCTGGAGAACCAGCCCCTAAGCCTGGCTTTCTAGATAAGTTGCTGTCTGTCTGTCCTTCTGTCATGGCCTGGTCTCCACAGGTCCACCATGGCACTGTCCTCACCCCACTTCTCTTTTACCTGCTATCCACTTCCTCTGCCCTTACCTCCATTTGATGGTTTCTTATTTTATTTATTTATATTTATTTATTTATTTTGGAGACAGAGTCTTACTTTGTCACTCTTGGTAGAGTGCCACAGCTTCATAGATCATAGCAACCTCAAACTCCTGGGCTTAAGCAAATCTCTTGCCTCAGCCTTCCAAGTAGCTAGGACTACAGGTGCCCACCACAACATCCAGCTATTTTTAGAGACGAGGTCTCACTCTGGCTCATGCTGGTCTCCAACCTAGGAGCTCAGGCAATCCCACACACCTCGGCCTCCCAAGTACTTGGATTATAGGCGTGAGCCACCATGCCTGGCCCTCATCTGATGATTTCTGTTCTAGCCTCTGTGATGCTGACTCTCCCTCTTGACTTCCCAGCCTATGTGATCACTTCCTGCTGGATATCACCATTGCCTGGAATCTCTGTACTTGGGTATCACCCCCCTTCTCTCAAGTTAGTTCTGAGTCCTCCCACCCACTTTCTCCAACAGCCAGGTTCTGTTGACGCTCTCTCTGGGAGGTTTCTCTTGTCTGTCTGTCCTTTGTTTTTTGCTGTTCCTGCCCTATTACCTCTTGCTTGGATTATTGTCTTCCTATCCTCCCTGCTCCTAAGTAACCTGTACCAGACAGAGAGTCCCTGAAGTCCAGCATTTTTGTGTAATTCCCTTTTTTAGGAACCTTTTTTGGCTCCCCTGAGACCCTGCATGATGTGCCACCATCAGGGTCCCTGGTTCCTGTCTTTTTCCAGCCTTAACTTACCCTGCGTCCTTCCACTAGATAGCCCCTACATCTGGCTACAGCCCGATCATGTATTCAAGTGAGCTGGGGCCCTTAGCCACATGTACTCTCACATTCATCCAAGCCCCATCTTGGCTTCCCTTCCAGGCAGTAATGTAAGTTCTCAAGGGCAGGATCTGGGTCCCAGTGCCCAGTGTAGGCCCCTGCATGAGGCCGGCACCAGTGCACGTTTGCTGAATGTGTGCACATAAAACAGTTGGAGGATTTCAGTGCTGTGGGCAGGCCTCTGCTTGCAGAGTACTTTTCCTTTATGTATTTTGGAGATTCTCCCTCTGTCTCCTTTGATTTCTCCAATGAGTAATTCTTACCAACTCCTGCTTTGTGCACCAAGCCTGTGCACCCAGGATGAGTGGAAGTCCCCTCCTAGCTCCAGAGAGTTGGCTGTAGAGCCTGCTCAGTAGAGCCCCTAAAGCCCCAAAACTGAATTAGGGCTCAAGGTTGACTATCTTGAGTTTCCACGAAGTTGAGAACACTTTATAAACATTCCTAAAACATGGTCTTAGCCTTCTCAGGGCTTCTTTTTGATTAAGATGGGACCATGCTGAACTAGAAGATATCCCCAAGAAGGGAGAGGGACTGGTCTTGTGCCTTGGGCACCATGACTAGCAGTGGCCTGTGTGCAGGTGCTAGAGTTTGTAGCAGGGGGGATTTGGGATGTTAGGGTGAGTACAAAGTAATATGAGAGTACTCCCCGGAGAGTGAGAAAATCTGGTTCTGCTGCACAATTGCTTGTTTCAAAATGAGGTTGGAAAAGATTTCAGAGGGTTTTTCCAACTTTCAAATATTTTAACTTATAAAATATCTGTAAGCCATTGTCATACTGTAAGTAAGGACATACATTTCTACTGTGCTTTCAACTGCTCTCTTGAAAAGAGTTTCCGTTGCTCCTGTATGTGGAATGAGGACTGGGTACCAGGGTCAAGGGCCTTTTGAAAGGCTGGTGCTGTACCTTAAGAAGGGATGGGCAGTGTCTCTGTCTTGGCTATGCAGATTCCCTGGCCTGCTTAGGTGCTGAAAAGGGTCCCCGTCTGGCACATCTGGAAAGTCCAGTGAGCATATTTTGTGCTTACCATCCCTTGGCTCAATTATAACACTTCTAAGACCAAGGGTGCAGGAGATCTGGGTGTGGCAGTGGGTGCAGTGGTGTGGTGGGCTGGTAGCCAGCCTGTCTGCTGCATCTAGGAGGGCTGGCTGGAGAGATGCCCACCTGGGAAAGGGAACGTGTCGGCCCCACCTCCCATTAGGGTGGAGACTGCTTCCTGTTTTCCTGCCTGGGCAGGCAGGGAGGAGCCCTATTTTCAGCTTGTGGGCAGGATAGTCTGACACTTGTGAGGGGAGAAGGACTGTGATTTAAGGTGTCCTCTGGCTCAGACAGAAGAGAAAACAGTGTATTTTCTTGGGTGGGAAAGGTTGCTGACGCTGCCTTTGCTGATACCATGAGAAAGCCCAGGAAGTCTGTCTGCACTGTTTAGGAAGCTAGCGTGTCCTATGGCTTCTGTTTAAGAACAGTTCACACTGCTTATAGTTTAAAAGTATTTGTACATAACCTCTTCTAAGCCACAGAACAACCATGCAATAGGTGATTATGGTCAGTTTTCAAATACAGACACTGAGGCTTGGAGAGATGAAGTGACTCACCTGAGTGTACTCAGGAAGTGGCAAAACCAACGTTTGAACACGGCATGTCTGTCCCAAATTTTATTTATACTTTCTTTCTGTATCTCTCTTTAAAGCTGAAGCCAGGTCTGTGGCTGGTAACTTAGAAAAGGTCCGGAGATTTCTTTTTCCTAAGTCTTTTCTAGTTGACTTATTAGGACATTGAAAATTCCCTACCAGTCCCAGCTACTTGGGAGGCCGAGGCAAGAGAATTGCTTAAGCCCATGCTGTGAGCTGTGATGCCACAGCACTCTACCCAGGGTGACAGCTTGAGGGTCTGTTTCAAAAAAAAAGAAAAAAAGAAAATTCCCTACCAGGAGAAAATTTTTGCAGCACGCATAACCATCAAAGGACCTATATCCAGGATATGTGAAAAAACTCTTAAGAGAAAAAAACCTTTAAACAAAAAGACAACCTACTAGAAAAACAAACAGGAGGTACTTCATGAAAGGATAAATAAGTGGCCAATAGATATATGAAAAGGTGTGCAACTTTATTAGTAATCAACAAATTAACATTACAGTGAAGCCAGGCCATGGCACCTCACACCTGTAATCCCAGCTACTCAAGAGGGTAAGACAGGAGGATTGCTTGAGGCTGAGAGTTTGAGACCAGCTTGGGCAACATAGTGAGACTTTGTCTCTACAAAAAATGAAAAAAAAAAATCGGCCAGGTTGATTTTTTGTGTGTTTGTAGTCCCAGCTACCTGGGAGGCTAAGGTGGAAGGATCATTACAGCCCAAATTCTGAGGCTGTAATGAGCTATGATTATACTACTGCACTCAAGCCTGGACAACAGAGCAAGACCTCATCTCTTAAAAAACAATTACAGTGAGATACCACTACATGCCTAGCATACTAGTAGCATTTCAGAATGGCTAAAATAAAAATGAAAAAAAAATAGAAACAATGAAAATGCTTATGTACTGAAGGCAGAACTGAAAACATAGAGGAGGCTTAGTGCCTGTAGCTCAGCAGCTAGGGTGCTGGCCACATACACCAGAGCTGGTGGGTTTGAGCCCGGCCAAGGGCCTACCAAACAACAATGACAACTACAACAACAACAACAAAATAGCCAGGTGTTGTGGCAGGCACCTGTAGTCCCAGCTACTTGGGAGGCTGAGGCAAGAAAATTGCTGAAGCCCAAGAGTTGGAGGTTGCTGTGAGCTGTGATACCACGGCATTCTACTGAGGGCAACTTAATAAGACTCTGTCCCAAAAAAAAAGGCTCTGCGCCTGTAGCTCAGTGAGTAGGGCATCAGCCACATACACAGAAGCTGGCAGGTTTGAGCCTGGCCCAAGCCTGCTAAACAACAATGACAACTCCATCCAAAAAATAGCCGGGCATGGTGGTGGGTGCCTGTAGTCCCAGCTATTCGGGAGGCTGAGGCAAGAGAACCACTTAAGCCCAAGAGTTTGAGGTTGCTGTGATCTGTGATGCCATGGCACCCTACTGAGTGCAATAATAGTGAGATTCTGTCTAAAAAAAAAAAAAAAAAAGAAAGAAAAAGAAAAAACACAGTGGAAAATAGTCAGGTATTACCCTAAAATTGCAGATATGCATACTCAATAACTGCTAATTATATACCCAACAGAAATGCACATACATGCGTGAAAAGACATTTAGAAGAATATTTATAGTCATATTTTATAATAGTATCAACCTGGAAACAACCCAAAAGTCCATGAGCAGAAGATGGTTATATAAATTATGTTACAATCTTTCACTGGAATACTACACATCCATGAAAATGAGTAAACTCTAGTTATATTCATCAACATAGATCAATCTTACAAACATAATGTTGAGAGTGAAGAAAAAGCGGACGCAAGAAGAAACTTTCTGTATGCTTCCATTTATATTAGTTTCAAAAAACTGGTGAAACAAAACCAGGATGTAGGGGTTAGATACCATCTTGCTTAGATGGTAAATTTGTAAAGAAAAAAGGAAGTAATTACTATGGAAGTCCCATAAAAGTTATCCTCAGCTGCAGTAGAGGTTAGTGATTTGGAAGGCGTGCAAGGGAACTTTCCGAGGTCCTACTAGCAATCTGTTAGTCTGAGTAGTGGTTTATGATAATTCTTAAAGGAGTACAGTTTTGTTTTGTGTACATTTCTGTGTTTGTACTTAAAAATATAAACTTTAAATAAATTAAAAAAAAAAAAAAAACAACTCCCAGGAGATAGGGAATGGTGTCCACACCTCATTTGACATCTTTCTCAAATACTTCCCCACAAAAGCATTCCTAATGCTGATATAGAACTGGGGAGCTTTTGGCTTATGAGCCATGCATCTGAAGCAGTATCTTCCCAGCACTGCTGCAGCTTGTAGTGGGGAAACAAAGACCTTTCATTAGCCTAAACCTGGTGTGTTGCCAGAGCGTGCTGAAGTGGCAGCTTCCATTTATTAGTGTCTTACATCTACCTTGCATAGTGGCAGGCAAGCCCTAAATTTCTCTTTCCTAGCATGTTACCCCAGTACCCAGCAGAGGGCTTTACCCCAGCTGAGGCTAGGGTTGTCTATTAAATACAAAATAGATAGGTGGTGAAAAGTTTACAAAGGGGAGTATGAGAGAGAAAAGTGTATCTTCAGGCTTAAAAGAAGCATGTTTTAAATAAAATCCAAGACCTATATGGTGGACTTCTGGAGCAGGTAACCTCAGGCTGGGTTTGTATTCCAAAGATTTAGATCAAGCTGGGAACAATGGAGCCATGATGAGCCACTTTGAGGATCTGGGAGCTTGAGGAATGCCATCTAAGATCATGGGAGAAATGCTGACCTTCCAGCAGTGGTTTTATGAGGTCCCTGGTTGGTTGCATGGTCCCTCAGGCCAGCTCACAATGGAAAGTACATAGACTTGGAAGTTGCTGTGTGTGAGTTATTACGTGTCAGTCACCTGCTGTATGTCTCTTCTCCCATGTTGGGCTGAAAGCACATGTCTTCTCTATTTGATTTTCCTTGAGTATGTCTTGACTGATACTATATTCTTCCTTCCTATTTTCCATAATTCCTCAGAATGAGAGACCCAGGGATGAGCTATATGGTTCCTTCTCTGTGCCGGATCCAGAGAAACTTCCCTTGGAATAACAGATCAGCCCAGGGACTGGCCACCTCCCTGGGCTTGACGTTCAAAAATATACATGTTCAATGCCTTATTCATCTTTGTAACTTCAGTTTCCTACTTCAGAGTCTGGCCTACAAATAAGGATTTGTGGAATGGAGGATAAAGTGTTTTGAATAAAGAACTGAATGAACATCAGTCATTTTTTTGTCCCAGTTCTGAACTGTGAACCCTGAATGTGGAAGTGAATCTATACAACTGGAGCCACCAAGGAAGCCCCTGTCTTAAGAGACCAACTCTCTAACCTAACTATGGGTGGTTCTCAGGGGACTTCCTGCTGGATGGCAGCTCCCTGACTCCAGCTCCCTGGAGATTACTGTTTCTTTTGACAACTCTATTCCAGGCTGAGACCTCTGTGTGCTGTCTAGTCTAAGCCCGTTGCTGCTGGTAAGAAAAACCCAACACACCTGTACCTGAGCTCTATCTCTTTGTCCTTTGTTCTCAGGTTGGGGAGTCTCAGTTTATAAACCATTCCTGGTTATTAAAGCAGAAATTATCCCAGTGGCCTCTGACACCTATTTTGTAACCTTTCAGTTAGTCCCTGAGAGCTAGTGTTTTCAGTGTCCTCGCTCTCCACATTAACTTCTCCGTTCCTCTGCGTTGGCCTCAGGTAGGCCTTCTTCTCTAGCCTGAACTGTTAACTGCCTATCCCAGCCCCTCCTGCCTGCCAGGCCCTACCCTCATAAGAGTCACTCTCTAGCTGTCAGAGTTTTCTCTTTTAAAAGGTCAACTGCTCTTATCACCCTGCATTTAAAAAACCTCTGTTTGTTCTGTACCTTTACTGAATCCAAACTTTACAGAACAAATCCCTTTATTAGAAGGATTTATTCTGTGAAAGTTGGATTCTGTCAAAAGGCTGCACTCAAGCATCCAGAAGGCCGCATGTGGCCCTGAGGCTCAGGTTCCCCACCCCAAAGTTCTCTGGCTAGGCACAGAGCCCCACCTCACTAGACCAGACCTCCCACTTCCTTGCCCAGTGGCCCACCCCCACCGAGCCCTCAGGGCCCGGCCAACACAGCCTGCTGTGCTCTGCTGTGTGGTTTTCCAGGTGGCACCATTTTTTTTTCCTGCCCAGAACACCTGTACCACTTTGTCCATCTGCCAAACTCTTGTTCGTATTTTAAGTTCCATCCCAGATTCCTCTCCTCTTCAGAAGTTTCCCCTATTCTTCCAGGCAGGTTTATTTGACTGATGTGTTTCTGTGTATTGGGATAGTATCTTTCATCAGGCCATGTCACCGTGTCTATCTGGGTCTCTGTCCTACACTGAACTGGGAGTTTTTCCATGGCCTAGTCTTCTCCCACTGCACACCCACCCCCACTCCAACTGGGACCTCAGTAAACATTTGTTGAATGAACTAATGGTGCCCATGAAGGACTTGACTGCATTTAGTTGTTGGTATAACAGATAATGGAATAGGCTCAGTTCCTATTCCAAGGTAGGTGGTGTCCAGTAGCTACGTGAACATATTCAATCCATTTCATATTGGACTAAAACAAAAGTTTTAGCAGCACTAGTAGCATAAAGGTGAGTGCATCAAAAGATGGAGAATTCTCTGGGAGGGGCAAAGTGGCAGGATTTTGTATCTCAAGCCAGTGGACTGGGAGCCAGTATTCCTGATTTATATTCCACAGGGCTCCTGGTGTCCTTCAGTGCCTTAAAGTGTGAAACAAGACATGCTAGGCAGAACAGTGCCCACCCACAACATATCCATGCCCTAATGTGGGCACCTGTGAATGTGTTATGTTACATGGCAGAAGGGACTTTGAAGTTGTAAGTAAGGACCTTAAGATAGGGAGAGTACCTTGGATTCTCCAGATGATCCCAACATAACCGCATAGGCCAGGGGTCCTCAAACTTTTAAAACAGGGGGCCAGTTCACTGTCCCTCAGACTGTTGTAGGGCCAGTCTGTGGGCCCCAGGACGAGTCGGCTGCTAAGCAGGACAGGCAGTGGTGGCAAAAACACCCAGCAGGCTGCATAAATGTCCTAGGTGGGCCACAGTTTGAGGATGCCTGGCATAGGCCCTTAAAAGTAGGGAACCATCTCCAGCTATAAGCACAAGAAAGATTTCAAGCATGAGATGGATTTGATGTTCCTTTGCTAACTCTGAGATATGGGAGGTCCAGTGAGTGGCCTGTAAGAACTAAGGTGGGGGTGCTGGCTGAGAGCCAGCCATGAGACATGGAGCTTGGGCCTAGAGCTAGAAGGAATTGGATTCTACCAATAACCAACCCGAATCATCTTGGAAGCAGATTCTTCCTGGGGCCTCCAGTATTGGAGATAGTCTTTCTGACAACTTGGTTTTAGCTGAGTGAAACCCATTTTGGCCTTATAGTCTCACAGAACTGTGAGATAACATATGGGTGTTGTTTTTAGCAGCTGAATTTGTGGTGATTTGTGACAAAGGTGATAGAAAACTAATATAGGAGAACAGGTAACTCATGCTTCAGGTGGCAGGCCTAAGGGATGCTGCCTTGCTGCACAGACAGACTCCCTTTTAGACCTAAAAGAATATTTGTTGTTTCTTTGGTGCTTGTGGTAGCTACAGATCAAACATTGGATTTCCATACTTGGCGCTCATTC
This sequence comes from Galagoides demidoff, assembly GCA_963574575.1. Lineage (NCBI taxonomy): Eukaryota > Metazoa > Chordata > Mammalia > Primates > Galagidae > Galagoides > Galagoides demidoff. Next base: position 11,155 of record CAUYQV010045612.1, read on the forward strand.
ACAGAAGTTTTATCCTGGAAAAACAATTCAGCAGCCTGTTCAAAACATTTTTCCTGCTGGGCCCTGGAATTCTTTGGTGCAGTTCCAAGTTTGAGGATCACACATGTAATTTACTTAACCTTAAAAAATTTTTTTTTGTATCAAGTGCTATGCTGTCTGTTAAACAAGGCGAGTGGGAAATCCCAGTGTAGCCATAGGATCATGATGGCATCTCTGCTGGAAAGAGCACTGACTTGCAGGCAGGAAGCAGGGAGAATAAATAAGTGCCTTCCCCCAGGGTGGGCCTGCCTGTCTGGATACTTACTCAGGCTCAGGGTGGTGGTCTGAAATGTGCCAGCATCCCAGGGCTTAGCTGCAGAGCAGCTGGAGCTCCTAGAACACTGAGTTAGGAATTGGGAAGCCTTGCTTCTCCAAGCTATGGCCCTCTCTGTTCTGCCTTGTTTTCTACCCTGTGTATGTCTTCAGTCTGGGTCTGGGAAATGAGGCCTATTGGATGAGGTTCCCCCAGGGGCTTAGAGAATTCATGGATCTGTGAAAGCAGAGTTATTGAAGCAGTAACACTACGGTGGTGGCAGCCTTGTCAGAACCCCCTACCTATTGAGAACACCTGGGCCTTGTTACACCAACATTGCTGTCCTGATGTTTAGCTTGGGAATTCTGTCTGGGTCTGTCCTCTCTCTGAGTTCCTTCCTCCTGGGGTAACTTGGCAGCACATGGGTAACTTCTGCATTGGTTATATGGGTCTTTGTCCCACAAAAAAAGCAGCCTCCCAAAGTTTCTCACTCAGAGAACTTACTCAGTGAAGAAGCCTTTTGCAATCCAGTTACCTGGGACCTCTAGTCACATTTATCTCTGCTTGGGACTCCAGGTACAGTTGTGTAGGCTGAGCCCTGTCTTGAGTGTGTCTTTGAATCCTGACCTTCCCAATGTTCACCTGTTAGGCCTAGCTTGTAATATATGACAATAAAACCTTTTGACACTAAATCACAGGTCATATGGAATGTGTGAATATAATACCATTGCAATAAACCTGTGGCCCAAACTACTAAACCTGTTTGACCTAGAGAATGTTAGAGCTAGAAGGGATAAGCAGGAGTCTTTAGTAATTACTTGCTGGCAGCCACAGACATGTTTCTTCAAATGTTTAAAAATAAACTTGAAACCTATCACCAGGCTCGGCGCCTGTGGCTCAATCGGCTAAGGTGCCAGCCACGTACACCTAAGGTGGCGGGTTCGAATCCCCAGCCCGGCCCGCCAAACAGCAATGATGGCTGCAACCAAAAAATGCCGGGTGTTGTGGCGGGCGCCTGTGGTCCCAGCTACTTGGGAGGCAGAGGCAGGAGACTCACTTGAGCCCAGGAGTTGGAGGTTGCTATGAGCTGTGATGCCATGTCACTCTACCCAGGGGGATAGCTTGAGGCTCTGTCTCAAAAAAAAAAAAAGAAACCTATCACCAGAGCATAAATACTTTGGGTCCCCAGAGTTTTTACCACGGCATTTTGTCTTCCATCACTTCATGCATTGACCTTACCTCCCCAGTTCTTGGTATTACCTGAAATGAGGCCTTTGATTGAATCTGGCTTCATAGAGGAAACCAAGGATTACAAAAGAAAAATAACTTGCCCAAGGTCTGTTAGTCAGTGCCCAGATCTGAGGGAGTCCCAGCCTTATGTCTGTGTCTAAGTGTTGTCCCAAGACTGTAGAGCAGTGGTTCTCAACCTTCCTAATGACGCAGCCCTTTAATACAGTTCCTGTGGGTTGCAACCCACAGGTTGAGAACCGCTGGTATAGAGGTTCTGAGCCTGGATTTGGAGCCAGACAGTTTTACCTGCTGTGAGTACCAGGCAGACTTTTACAGAGACGATGGCAGGTGAATTCAAGTCTGTTAAGTAGAGATCTCCTGTTAAAAGAACATCAACAATAATAAAAGTACCTATCTTGTAGAAAGGATGAAATGACGTGAATGCATGAAAAGTGCTCAACACAATGCCTTGTGAGTATTCAGAAATATCAGCTCTTATTCTCTAGTACTCAGTAACACCTAAGTTTTAGGGGCTAGTATACTGTTTGGCAGAGAGTAGGTGTATAGGTGTTGGGCAAGTAAATGAATAGATCTGTTTCTTAGTTTATTTGCTCCCTGGTTAGTCCTGAGTTGAAGGATATCTAGGTGAGGACATGCACTGTGAAGTCCCTGATTTGCAGGTACAGTGATTCAGAGGGTGGCGAACAAAACCACAGGGAAATCACAGGATGTGTTCACCTGGCATGACCTGAACACTAACCCACCTTTGTACAGGGCCTTGGGAGAACTACATACTTAGAGGAATCTCTGCATTTCTGGTGCTACAAGACCAAGAAAGACATTGTGACACAGAGTTGGCTGGGATGTAGCAACTGTCATGATGGAGGGATACAGAAAGACTGTATACTGTAGAAAGACTAAGGCAAGAGTACAGATGGGCTAGGAGGAACATTGGCTCCAAGTCAGAAGACTGGGTTTTGAGTTGTAACTCTGCCTGTTACTATTTTATCTTTATTTTCTGTTTTGCATTTTATTTTCATTAAAGTTATACACTTACGTAGTTACAAGAGTCAGGTAGTTACGCAGGCTTGTTACCAAAACAACTGCAGTCTCCCAACCTCACTCTTCTCATTTCTTCAACCATTTCCTGATTTCCCAGAAGCAACCAGCTAATTCCTTAAACTGCTTTGGTTTCTAGCCATTATAAAGGCTCAGCACTCATTTACACATGTTCCTCTACTTTTTTTTTTAGAGACAGAATCTCACTTTATTGCCCTTGGTAGAGTGCTGTGGCGGCGTCACAGCTCTCAACAACCTCCAACTCTTGGGCTTAGGAGATTCTCTTGCCTCAGCTTCCCGAGTAGATGGGACTACCAGCACCTGCCACAATGCCCGGCTTTTTTTGTTGCAGTTTGGCTGGAGCTGGGTTTGAACCCCGTACCCTCGGTATTTGGGGCTGGTACCCTACCCACTGAGCCACAGGCGCTGTCCTCCTCTACTTTTCCTTTTTTTTTTTTTTTGAGACAGAGCCTCAAGCTATCCCCCTGGGTAGGGTGCTGTGGCATCACAGCTCACAGCAACCTCCAACTCCTGGGCTCAAGCAAGTCTCCAGTCTCAGCCTCCCAAGTAGCTGGGACCACAGGCACCCGCCACAATGCCAGGCTTACTTTTCTTTTTTTTTATTTTTTATTTTTTTTTGACACGGAGCCTCAAGCTATCCCCCTGGGTAGAGTGCCATGGCATCATAGCTCATAGCAACCTCCAACTCGTGGGCTCAAGCGAGTCTCCTGCCTCAGCCTCCCAAGTAGCTGGGACCACAGGCGCCCGCCAGAACACCCGGCCATTTTTTGGTTTCAGCCATCATTGTTGTTTTGGCGGGCCCGGGCTGGGGATTCGAACCCGCCACCTTAGGTGTACGTGGCTGGCGCCTTAGCC
>CAUYQV010045613.1:0-29359 GCA_963574575.1 Galagoides demidoff
CAAGTTAAAAGATGGATTCATAAAAATAATAAGTCTGGCTTTGAGTTTGGAGTAGTTTCAGCAACATGAAACAGAAGAACATTAGTAGGGAATTGCAATGGCTTGAGCAACGGCTCAAGAAAAATGTAAGAACAGCAGATAAGGCAAGGCAGAGCAGCTACCCAGTGGGCAGTTCAGAAAGGGCACGAGGCAAACGTCCTCTCCAAATATGCTAGAAAAGAGATAGAGAGAGAAATATAGTTTACATGACATCACAATATATTATAAACGCCAAAATCAGCCCACTTGTTTTAAATCACCAGATTAACCAAAAACCCTATAGGAAGCTGGTAACTAGCTTACAATTGCCATTAGAGAATTCTCTAAAATAAAACAATAATCAATTTTGAATTATTAGATAAAACATATATATGTATAAAATTATATATTAGGTAGAACATATATATACACACACACATTTATATGTATATATACCGTGCTAGAAGGAACTCTTGTTGACTTTTTTATTTCTACCAGGTGAAAGACACAGAACTTCAATAATGTACTGACTATACAAAGTACAAAAGAAACATAAAATGGAAATATTTGCATATTGTATGTTACAAAATGATGAAAAAAAATAAGCATGTCTTAAAATGATATGGCTTAGTAGAAATAGCTAAGACCAGGACTACTTATCTATTTCTACAGGTCTTGAGAGATTTAAACAGTTCAGAATAAATTATGCATGGCTTAAATTTTTTTTGTAAAATTTTAAACTTCTGCAAAACTGACTGTGGAATGTTTCAGGGACAGCTGTACTATTTCTGTATATTTCTACCTCATCAAAACAATCTTCAAAAGTATTTTGGGTTGGCGCCCATGGCCTGTGAATCTGGCATAATTCTTGTAGATGGCAGTCGTGCCACCCTGACAGATGGGCCTGACTGCAGCCATGTTAGTGAGAAAGAGTGTCCATCAATTTTAATTAAAGTGTGTGGATTTTCTGAAATGGTAGTCATGCTAAAGTTTTTCTTACCTAATTTAGTTTTCTGTATAGCAAAATTTGCCCTAGTTTTTCTCTTTCACGTCTTCCTTTTCAGAGCCTATCTATGTGTAAGCTTTGAGTTTTCATGCTGACTCCTAGATTTATGTGCTTATAATATTCTGTTCCTATTTCCCCTTCACTCTCCCCCACCCTCACCATGTGCTTACTCTGTATGGACAATACCAAACACGTCAGTTCTCCATTGATTCTTATCTAGTTTTGTCTCAGTCATTGGTTGCTCTAATAAGCTTTCCAAGTGAGGGCATGGTCATCACTTACCTGGACTGCTAGCTAGGTAATAATCCTGGTAATAGCCTCCTAACTGTGCCCCTTACCATCTCTTCTCAACATGGCAGATGGTGGGGTTTATTTTTTTAAAAAAATAGATCCTGTCACTTATCTATTAAAATGCCTCTAATGTCTTCAAGTATCTCTCACAGTAAAAGCCAAATTACTTCTAGAAAGTCACTAAGGTGTAACTAATCTTAGCTTTCTTCTTTATACCTCTCAGTCTTTATCTCTTATCACTCTTCCTATCACTTCTCTATTTTTGTTAATGCTCAGCTTCACATGCCTTAACCTCCTTGCTGTATAAATGCCAAGCATGCTCTAACCTTACGGCACTAGACTTGCACTTCCATGACCTGAAATGCTCTTCCTCAGATCTATCTGCATGATGTATATCCTCTGTACGTGTCCCTCTGTATAGGTAGATAAAAATATATAGAGAGAAATACAAATGGTTATACATGTATACATGGGTTAGTATGTGTATGGTATTTCCTAGCTCCATCTACAGAAGTCCTAAAGGGAGTAACATCCGGGCAGCAATGAGCACATCTAGGGTTATGATATTGCTTACTAAATGTCATTCTCTCATAAACAGAAACAAAACTTCTTACTAGAGAAATGGCAAATTTTAGAGATGGTACAGGAAAAATATAAGATGAGCCTGGAGAGACTTGTATTGCTAGAACATAAAGACATGATACATATATATATATATGTGTGTGTGTGTGTGTGTGTGTGTGTGTGTGTGTGTACATATATATGTGGGTATACATGGGTGTGTATAAATAGGTGTGTGTATATATGTGTGTGTGTGTGTGTGTGTGTGTATATATATATATATATATATATGGAAATGTGCTGCGAAAGGAAACAGGAGGCAATCTAAAATAGCACTCAGTGCCAAAGATGAAACAAATTGTACAAAAAAATAAACAATGGCAGTACTGGATCATGGTCCCCTAAATATCCTCAAATTCATGCTAATATAAATAAACAATTGCATAAGTACATGGAGAACAACACTTTCTTAAGGGACAAACTCTCCTTAAGAAAGAATTCCAAGTAAATGCAAAAGGAATAAGGAAGATAGAAAATCACCATTTGAACATCACAGTAATTCTTGCTGCAGTAAAGATCCTTTGAACAATGCTTAAAATTAGTGTGTGAAACAGTGAAGAGAAACACAACAGGTGGGTAGACTCGAGTTGTTTTCTCCGATATATTTATCAATTCCTCTAACGCCATTAAGTTAGGTCCACACATTCTTTGATACTCTTCTCTCCAGCAGGTAAAGAGTAAATAACTCCCTCTCCTTTGAGTATAGACTGAGAGGGTTAGTGACTCGCTTTTAATAATCTGCGTTTGGAAAGCAAAAAGTGGGGAAACTTGGGAGGCACCCCCTTACCCTGTGACCCTGGCTAGCACTTCCAGGGAAAATTCCTACTGATGACATGGACTTCTTCTGTGATACAGTGACAAGGACATTTCACCTCTGTTCTGTTGTGCATCCGAATTCATTCCCATACTCCAAAAATCAGAAAGTATCAGGCAAACCCAAATTGAGGTCAGTATGTTTAAGGAGTGCAAGGTTATGAAAAACCAGGATAGGGTGAGAAATTATTACAGACAGAGCAGAGCAGGGAGACGTGATGACCAAATGCCACATAGTATCCTACACTACAGTGCATTTATACAGACAAAGCACATTAGTAAAAAAAAAAAAAAGGAAATTAAAATAAAATATGTAGTGTAGTTAGAAGTATTGCATTAATATTAATTTATTCTGACAAATGTACCATGAATATATAAGATGGTAACTTTAACAGAATCTGTGTAAATAATAAGAGAAATGTCTATACTAACTTTAGAATGCTTCCATAAATCTAAAATTCTTTCAAAATAAGAAAGACCTTTTGCAGCCAAAGCTCTATTTTCATTATTTTTTTAGTTATTAAAAAACAAAAACAGTTTTTCTTTTGTATTTGAAGATTTTGCCTTTCTCTTCCATCCACCTGTTTTCTCTCTGTTCTGTCAAGGTGCCACTTCCTCTCTCAAGCATGGGGACACCTGTAATTGTACTGTCCTGTTATTTTTAAGTATATTTGTTTGTTGGTTTGTTCTTAGTTACTGTGAAACTCTACAATAACTATATTTTTATTTTTGTATTTTTGTTTACATAGCTGTGTTTCCCAATAAAATCTTAATTCTCTATAGTCAGAAACCATGTCTTATGTAATTTCACGTCCTTATCTCATCCTGAATCCATCCCTGACCAGCACATTGTATAGCACAGCACAAAGTTCATGGTGCCTACACAATTATTTTTTAAGTGTTTGAAAAAGAGATGATTAGGAAAGAAAAAGAATGCTTAAATTGTTTATAACCTACATTGGAATATAAATAATCTACATTCTAATTTAAAATACAGGAAGCCCTCTGTAATTTGACCATCCAAGTGACTATATCACACTGGTCAACATACAGAGATGGTCAACATAAGGAATTGGGTCTATGGTAATGATATGTACATGTGGCGCATGTTCAGTCTACGAAAATTAGATCATGTTAAGTAAGTTGTCAGTGTAGAGAGGTGGTCAACTATGGAGGTTCTACTCTATTCAAATTAATTAATTAGACAATTCCCCAGAACTTCTACAGGTATTTTGGGGGAGGTTAACTTGAAAATGTTAAAACCATCATTCTTTTAAAGACATTGACATTACGGTCCTCTCACTAACCTTGAAAGTTATGGTAATGGCATACTACTAGATCTATTCTGGTTTAGAGATTTGGTGTAGAAAAGTTATACTCCTCAAATGATTTACAGACTCATTTGCTACTGGATCAAGTTGATTTTTTACACTTTTAATGGTGCTATGTAGAAGATAACCTACTGGGGGTAAGTTTTGAATCAAACATGTTTAAAATATTATTCTGCATTTAAATATTTATGCAATGCATATTTATCAGTAGGTTAAATGTGCTGCGAAAGGAAACAGGACAGAGCTACTCTATTACCCCTGAATAGAACCTTTCTTAATGTATGCTAGAAACAATCCCCTAAATCAGCATTAGAGCATTAACAGATATAAGAAATGTCAGAATGGCAGATAGAACCATATTATATTGTCAGTTACATTATCAATTCAGCTATAAAGAAATGACAATTCAGTCAACATTTTTTCCAAAAGGAATGGTTTGTCAATAATATCAGAGGAAATATATTAATTTCTCATGAAATTAATTTCTCCCATGCTTAAAATAGACATCTTTCTGATTTATTATTTCCTTGAAAATTGCCATGCGTGAAAAGTAAATTAGTAGGGACTTTTTGACATTGACCCATTCCTCCTAGCTACTTCTTACAATTTAAAAATCCTAGACAATTGCAACAAGGAATTATAGGAAAACTCTGAATGGTGGAAAGGCGGTGAGCTACCCCAGGACCTCAGGATTTGAGGAATGACAAGAGGGGACATTCCCTGGGTATCCATACCCCTCCCACATATTGCAGACAAAGTGCTGCTGAGGCCTCCAAACCAGACTCACCAACACGAAGACCAACTCTGATCAATACCAAAAGAAGCTGACTTGTCCCCACTCCTGTGTTCACTGTCTAATCCCCACCTCCTGCTGGTTTCAGCAGAGATGAACAAGTGGGAAGCTGACTATGAACTATCTCTCCTTACGGAGGCGGGAAGTGGAGTTCTGATTCCCCTGATCAGTTGAGTCAGAGGGAGCTAATCTTCCATGCCTAATGGTGTTAGTACTCCTTCTAGACAGTGTCCGCAGCACCCAGTGGAAAGTTAAACCTCCACACTCCAAACAGCAAACCAAATGAATGAGGTCATGCAAATAAAAACTAGTTGGTTCCCAAACCCCACCCCTGATAGTGGGACCAATGTAGAAGTGGGCCTCCACTCTCACCTGGAAGCAAACAGATGTAAGGTAATCCGGCTGGTATTCTTGTACTCTGCACCACGGGTCACCTGAAGGCCCAGAGAGCTTAACCTCCACCTCCACTCACTATCAAGGAAGCAGGAGGCTTCACTCTCAAAATTCAACAGTAAACAAAAAAGAAACAATCTGTTTAGAAAAGGAACAAAAACACCATGATACATTTCACTAAAGAGGAAATAAGACAGCAAATAACTACATAAAAAGATGTTCAAAATTATCAGCTAGGATGGCACGATGGCTCACACCTATAATCCTAGCATTCTGTGAGGCTGAGTTGGGTGGATTGCTTGAGCTCAGGAGTTTGAAATTAGCCTGAACAAGAATGAGACCCTGTCTCTACTAAAAAAGAAAAAAAATAGAAAAATTAGTCGTGTGTTGTGGTGGGGACCTGTAGCCCTAGCTACTCAGGGGGCTGAGGCAAGAGGATGCTTGAGCCCAGGAGCTTGACGTTGCTAAGAACTTTAGCCTGGGACAACAGAGGGAGACTCAGTCTCAAAATAAATAAATAAATAAATAAATAAACATCAGCCATATGAAATGCAAATACACACCTATCAGAATAACTAAAATAGAAAGTGGCAACACCACATGCTGGACAGATTAGTGATTGTCAGTACTGTCAGTATTCAGACTACTGAATATAAGGATTGCAAGTGCATTTTCTGAAGAGGGTTATTTGTCCTTTTCTAATTTCAATGGAATTTGTGAAATAGGATCTCAACATCCTGCAGATAAAAATAAGTATCTGGTTCATAATTTGAGACAGTGAAAATTTGTCTTGACTTATTTGAGCATACATGTGAAAATCAAAACTTACAGTATTATTAGTTTGCTTTATCATGACTATTTTGAAGAACGTGTGGGCTTAAGAATGTTGGGTGGACAGGCCAAATTTATCAACAGAGTAAAGAACATTGAAAAATGATACCAAGAATAGAAGGTCTTCCCACTATAAAAACAAAGCTCTGTAGAATCTGTAGACGTGGCAAAAATTCTATATCTCAAAATCATAAAGAGAACACAGACAAAAAAGCTGGTCATAGGTCAGCAGTGTTGATAGGATCTACTCAGACTGTGGAAGGTGCTCAGGCACTGAAAGGATAAATTACTTTTACTTAACTGGAAAAGGCAAGGAAAAAAATACCTTTGAGACTAAAAATTGACAGAAGAGAACATTGTGGCTGCCATGTGGAAATTATTAATATCCAGGAAAGCCACGCTAGACACTTTAAAGCTTCTGAATAAAAAGCACAAATCATAAGGAAAAATGTCGTTGTCTCTGATTGTGGGCAATAAAATAGAGGTGTTTTCTTTAGTACATTAAGGTAAATGCTTCTAATTTGAGTGGTTTATTCAATTGAGTGAATAATTTGAGTGAATAATTCAATAATTATTCAGTTATTTCTTGTGAAGACAAAAAACTTTCCTACGAATATCTTACATCCTTCAACAAAGCAAAGTGTACTTTAAACAATCAGTTTCCCAGAGTGATTGACATTTACTTGCACAGAATTCCTTACGGTCTCTAACAGTGAAAACACTTATCAATATTTTATTCCATTTTTGAAGAACAATCACGAGGACTTTGTTCTTGAGATAAGGTTTTGGGTCATGAGCTGTATTATACATCCTACCTTTAGGAAGTTTTTATGTGGATAGGGGTATAAACCTAATGCATAAACAATTTTAAAAAATTAAAAACAAAGACAAACATATATTATGTGCTTCATTATTTTTTATGTAGGTAACTTGTACTACAGAAATGACCCTTGAACTTGATCATTCATCAGAACCACTTGGAGGGTTTGACAGAATACAAGTTAGAGGGCCTGCCCCACAATGTCTGAAAAGTCTAGGGTAGAGCCCACCAATTTCCATTTTTAATAATTTACCAAAGCTTGCTAATGTTGTCAGCCTGAGGACTACAATTTAAGAAACGCTGCCCTAGAAGATTTCAGAAGAAGAAAGGTAGTGTGGGCTAGGATAGCCGAGCATGTTTTGTGGCGTGATTCATACAGTTTGATTTGTCATCTTACTAACAAGTAAGTTATATTCAGACTGCTAATGGAAAATCCAGTTCAGTTAGTTCTGTTACCTCCTTTTTTCTCCCTTGCTGCCTTCTTTATCTTCTCCTCCCCTTTTTCTTTGGACAAAGAACGAATAGTCTCATCAATCCCTCATTATGATCCTAATTTTCTTCTTAAAGAAACGACGTTTGTGTCCTCCAAGTCTAAACTGGTATGTTCCTCTCTGGTCCTGACCAATTTTCAATGGCATTTTCCAGGCCACCTGTATAACTTGTCTTAAACACAGTTGTCTCTCCTATAAACCAATCAATCTATTTCCACTGACCACAACAAACTTCACTATTGAAGCAAGGGAGGCCAAATCGGGCCACTATAATGAACGCCATACACAGATAAACTCTGCAGTCTCAGCAATGTTTGCTCAATACTTCCTTTTGCAAAAGCAATTTCAATAGTGAAATGTCAGGGTGAAGATAGAATAGGATATAGGGACATAAGACCAGATTTTCTTTTTACATTGCTCAATGGAAAATTTTACCCATGGGGACTTTCTTTTAACTCCAATGAGCTTACTTTTGTTTCTGAGATACATGAGTTGTTTTGTTTAGTTGGTTATTTTTCCAGTAAAAATGTCTCATATTTTATATAAAAATGCGATGCTTTGTGTTTCTTCCCTTCCATTTATATCTCTAGTACTCAATCTGGAAAAGAGAGGGGAGCAGCAAGATTCATTATTTTTCAAATAGCTAAAATATGTTTTTTAAATGACAGAATGTACTTTCGATGTATTTGGCAACATATTCACATTAAGCACTGAAGTATAATCACAGCGTTTATACAGGAAGATGCTGATCGTATGGGTTTTCTATATCACTCACATAAGCATCTTTATATGAGTAACAAATAAAAATCTTTAACCTGAAGTTTCTACTGGCTGCCCAATTATTTTCTTAAAAAATTAAATAGAACCCAATTTAACCTTCACAGGCTGATCAACTAGAAATTTTAGGTAGTGATACTTTTGCTATAAATCCACATGGATTTTATCCACATACATATCATTTATTTGCGTGTTATACCTACCCATGTATCTTTTTTTATTCCAATGCAAGAGAAGTTCTTTTAAATAAAATGTGCTCCAGATAGTCTTTACGGTTAATGTCACCCACCTGCTACCGAATTTATCTATCTATATTGGGTGCGTATACACATACTATAAAGAATTCAACATTGAATTAATTTTAGTTTTATTTTAGTATAAATAAGACATTTTGCTTTTGTTTGCTAAGGAAATGTGTATAAGTAAGTGTGAAAACTCAGAATTGTTTAAAAAATAGTTACAATCTAACATAGGTAAATGGAAGTTTTATTTGAAAAAAAAAAACAACTTGCATATAACTTGATTAAAATAAGCCCTAGTATCCACCCTTTATTTTGAACATTTCAATTAATGACAGAAATCATTGTTTTGAAGTACAGAAGCTAAAAACAACTTGAAAATAAATGTAAGAGCCAGCAATTCACATAAAAATGATAAAGAAGGCCAGGCAAGGTAGTTCACACCTATAATCCTATCACTCTGGGAGGCTGAGGCAGGTGGACTGCTTGAGCTCAAGAGTTCAAGACCATCTTGAGCAAGATTGAGACCTCCTGACTCTACTAAATGAAAATACTTTACTAGCCTTGGAGGGGTTTGGGAAGCACCTATAGTCTCAGGCGCTTGGGAGGCTGAAAAAAAAAAGAAAAATGACAAAGTGAATTCAATAATGATAAATGATAAAGTTTATGTAACCCATTCAATATCTCTGCTTAGATGAGAGAAATCTCTTTCCATGCTAGAATTTTCTAAATGCTGACAGGGATGGCACCAACCACCTTTTCTTTTGAATGATCATTTCACAATTTTATTTCATTCTCACAATGTTTGCAAGCACATAAATACTTGACTTTATTTTTTCTAAATTATAACTCATTCTTAACACTAATAATCTGTGCACAAAAGGCGAGTGCACAGATTCTAATAAAAGATCCCCTCATTTATTTCAGGATATGAAATATCTAGGCCTCCCACACCTTAATGATCAGACAATTACTCACTCTTGAACATTTCTGGGCCCATATTCACTTTCACTCCTGTTCTTGAATATAATGCTGGCTTAAGACCAGGTAAATTATATTAATATTAAAAAACAGCATATTGCACAACCTTGGACTTGAATAACTGTTCCAGAAATAATTTATTGTCTTGGGCCTGTGGCTCTGTCTTGAACATGAAAGCTATTAAATTTAACTTCATATCACCAAATGGGAAGAGCAGCAGCAGAGCTCATAACGTGCTAGCACGCAATAGACCTCAGGCTGTGGGGTTTGCTTTGCAGCAGAGAAGGGTGCATGTGGGGAGACTTCAGGAAGGAGTCATGTCTTGATGTGCTCGCATTGCTAGTAATAAGGATTTTATAAGTTGGAAACTAATACTCAATTATTAATTATTAGCAGATTAGAAATATTATTAGGAATAGACAACAGAGTCTAGACAAAGGGAGACAGTTCTGAGTGTTTCGATGCTGGCTGATTTTCCAGGCTCTAAGCACAAAGTGCCAGATCCTATCGCTTTAATATTTCTGCAGCCTGGCATGTTTTATATCCCCCCTCCCCTCACAGCTGCAGCACAGCAGCTGGCTGGAGGCTTTGAAGCTGCTTTCTGCCAGGGCAAGGCTGTGTGCTCTCAGGAGTGGTTTTGGGGAGTTAAGAATGAATTCTTTAAACTTTGTCCAACTCAGGAAGACTTGCTCTGGACCAGATAAGGAGAAGAAAGATCTCCTTTCTTCTGTCACCTTGATTGGGCCAGAGGAATCTGTTTGGACACAGGGCTGTCAGAGTATTAAATCATCACATCTGTGGTGTGTGACTGTGGGTTGGCTAGGATTTGGTCTTTGAGTCGGCCTCTGATTGGCTTCTTTATCAAGACTTTGTTTACCTTAAGATCATTATACTTTGAAGCAGCAAAAAGCAGCAAGTAAATCCTTGCAATTAAGGTAATCAGCTGTAGAGTTAGTCTAGTTAGTAGGAATGCAAGCACGGCAAGAACCTTGACGGAATTGTTTGCCATGCTTTCATGAGATTTATGACCATAACAGCAATGTATGAAATACATACACAGCTAGGCTGACCCTCAGGGTGGCATCCTGGAAGCCTCTTGAAGAAGTGTGTGCTGCTTCCCGAGCCACACTGCTCTTAAAACTATCTCTTTGTCTGGGTCTATTATTTCTCTATACTAATATTCCATGACTCCTACTAATAATTCTCCAGTCTCCTCTCACCACCGGACCTACAAGGAAGTACAGACCATAGACCACAAGCCGTGTGTCATGGCTGGTCTATGACATGACAGATTCCATAGATTCTGGGACTGAGGTTGGCCCTAAGCAAAGTTGAGATGCTGAAATCAACATGCACAACCAAGGGGGATATAAAACTGAGCATCATAGCACATACAAGGTTAGACAATTAAGTTTGAAGACTCGTCCCAGAAAAAGTGCTACATACCTCATTGCTGAGTATGACTATGGTCACCTTCCAAGTACTCTCTTAGGAAAGCTATGCACCGATGTCCACCTTTCAAAGCACCTTTTGAGGATGAGCTTGCACATCAAAATGTCACACCTGGTATGAGGACAGCTCTGATGGCCATTCCAGAAAAAGAGGTCCAAAATTGCTTTGAAAAGATTTCTTTACCACCTTGAAGGTAAATCCATATAGGTTCAATTCATCAAGACCAGCTTAAAGAATCACTGTGGTTTTCCACCATGAAAGTAAAAGGGAGACAGAAAGAATTTATAGTCAAGTAATATCTTAAAGTTTGTAAGTTATCCATATAATTTAAGTATACATTCAAAGATATAATAACAAAGAATTACTATGAACCAAAAGTTTCAAATGCTAATTTATTCATCCCAGGGCCTCATACAATACCAGACATGTAAGTAGGTGATTCATATGTATCTGTTTAATACCTCTATATCTATAAAATCTTCGATATGCAACTAAAAGAAAATCATCACCTAGTTGAGATGGTATATACCTTTAGTCCCCACCCAGTGGGCCATGAACTGGCAGCAGTGTATGGTGTGTTGGGAGCGGGGCTACATAGCAGGAGGTGAGTGGCAGGCATCAAGGGAAGCTTCATCTGTTTTTACAACTTCTTCCCATCACTCCCATCACTGCCTAATCTCTGTCTCCTGTCACAGCAGCATTGGCATTAAATTCTCATAGGAGCAGGAACCCTATTGTAAACTGCACATACAAGCAATCTAGGTTATGCACTCCTTCTGAGAATCTCATGCCGTCCTCACCCCATGTCACTGGAAAAATTATCTTCCATGAAACTGATCCCTGGTATCAAAATGTTAGAGACTGCTGGTATATACCACTTAAGTGATAGTTTAATATCATTGAAAAACACTTAAATCACTTTAGAACTCCAAATAAGGAAGGCATGTGTACAGAGGGTATGTAAACCAAAGAGGCTACGAGGAAAATCCATAAATTGACTAACAAAATGACTCATAAAAAGTCTCAACCAGGCTTCGGCCTGTGTGTATTCCTGCACTGATGCTTGGCAAAAATTAGGGGTACACTGCATTTAATTTTTAGATTAGGAAAATGAAGACCAATGACTCTAAATGAAGGCATTTTAGAGGAAAGAACTAATAAATATTTAATGAATATTTAAATATCGTTGACATTTTTGGAAGAAGTCTTAGTGATCATTTAGTTCAATCGCCCATTGGAAGAGCACAAGGTATGAATTCAGTCTTAAGTTATCTAAGTATCTCTAAGCCTTAATTTTTCATCTGTAAAATTAAATAAGGATGCCAAATTCATAGAAAACTGATTGCGATATGAGATTAAACAAAAGCAGTTAGTGATCGTCTTATGATTTACATTTTATTATAGGCACTTACCTAGGCATCCCAACACTTTATAGCAACTGTTTATAACTTAATTCTATATTACTTATTTTTAAATAAGTAACAAAAACACATGATACAAACTTCTAAAGGAAATAAAAGGAAGAAAGTGAAAAGTAAACTTCCACTAATTATATTCTTTTCCTCCAGACTACACAGTAATCTTCCTTATAGGCAGCCACTGTGTTCAGTCTCTTGTATTTCCTTTCCACAAATATTCATATAAACCAAACTCCTCAAAATTCTAACCTGTGCATTTTCTCTGCTTTGGACACTAGACGGGTAAGTAGATTTGGGCCAAAATATTCCTTTTAAAAAAGACTTCAAGATTCACTGAAACTATTTGTTTTAGAAATTTAGTTTTTAATTTCTTCATTTTTACTCAGCCACACACAACCTTCATTGTACACTTCATTATAAGAACTATTAATGTTCTCCTTGCCCATATATTCACTCAGGAGAGAAATGTAGTTTCTGATGTGATACATTAAGCCATCTTGGGCATTGTTAATTGAACCTCCTCTGATCTGAAATGACTGCCCCAGAGCACAGCAATTCTTCCCCACCATTATCTTGGGAATTCCCTCCTTTTCCCTCATGTGTTTTGGGCTCTTGATTTTCACTTTTTGGTTTACACTTTTATTTGAGTGAAATACATACTCCAGTAGCTACTAGACCAAGAGCATGCGGGAAGCAAATTTTTAACTTTTCATATTCTGAAGACATCTTCATCTTTCACTTTTAAGAAAATTTCAGTTGAAAGTTGATGGCCTTCAGAATTTGTAAAGATTTGCTTTCAGTATGTCTAAAAGAATCTTCTAGTTTTCAATGTTACAGGTGAGCAAGATTTTTAAATTCTAAGTTTGAAAAATGCTAAATGTTTCCATAATGTGCTTTGGAGTAAAGGAAAGGGTCTTCAAAAATGGCATCAAGCATTTCTTAATACACAGCCCATCATAGTAAACAAACAAACAAACTCAAAATTTACTGGCCTTTGCAGCACACAGAGCTTTTTCTTGTGACCTTGTTCTAAAAATTTTACACATGAGTACTTAGCATTGGAGAAATAGTATTAAAAACAAAATCTTCTTCTGGACCAGAAAACTCCCAAATATAAAAGAGGAAGAAAAGAGCTTTCTCTCCATTGAATAATACAGCTAGAACATGGCGCACAACACTGGTAATCCACTAAGAGACTTCATGTCATCCTTGTTTTACATCATCACACACAACCCATTCTATACATGTTCTCAGGATGAATGATAACTGGTCTTTGAGTAAAAGCACTGACAGCACCATTTGTCACACATAGTTCATTCTAAATCTACCTGGTCATTGGGGTCACCATCTGTTTTTGACAATTGGTTTACTCAAAGGAAAAATAAACTTCTCATGTCTTTATTACAAGACATAGTTCTGCAATTTGGAGGAGGGTTCCACCCAAATTAGGCACCCACTCTTTCACAGTAAGGGAAATAGGGGTGCTACCATCTTGATTATTACAGTTATAAAAAGATGCATAAAGGTAGCAAGAGGCTTAACTTTTAAAAAGATTTACATATACTGTGTATTTCAAAGAACCAGAGAAAGAACTCCTCTAACAAGTTTTCTTAAAGCACATGCAGAAGGAATGGGGTGTCTCTTTTCTTATTTTCAACATGGAGAGTTAAGCCTCTTTTTTTTTTTCCTGCCTTATGCCTTTTTTTTTTAATTTTTAATTAAAATCATAGCTGTATACACTTATGGGGTACAATGTGATGATTTGATATACAATGTGGAATGTTTAAATCAAACTGATTAACATAAGCATCACCTCACTTACTTATTTTTTGTGGTAAAACATTTAAAATTTACTTAGTTATTTTGAAATATACCCTTGCATTGTGCACATTAGGTGAGATCCCACCAAATACCCTCCATCCTCCTGCCAATCACCTTCAACCTTTCTCATCCCTTCTTAGACTATATTTGTGTTTTATTGTTCATATGAACGTGTAAGTGTTTATGCATTGGTTTTATAATAGTATTGAGTACATTGGATACTTGCTTTTCCATTCTTGTGATATTTTACTAAGAAGGATGTGTTTCAATTCTTATTTTTAATTCAAACTTGCCGTTACACAGACAAAAGTTACCAGACATCTGAGGAAAGCCTCATAAATGAAAAATAGAACACCATGCAGAAAAAAAAGGAAGAGGAAAACTTAAAAATAATTTTTAATATTCTTAGAAAGATAAGATAAAATATTGCACCTATGCAAAAAGAATATGATCTTATTTGTAAACATTTAAAGAATAAAAAAGAAGCCCTTGGAAATTAAAGCATAAACAAAAACAAAATAAAAATGGATAGTAAAGTTAAGGAAATCTACTAGATAGTGAAGATTAGGGAAAGTGGGAAGAAAGAAAGGAAAGAGAAGGGAAAAAAAGAAATGGAAAGGAAAATTTAAAAATTAAAGAACCAATCTAGATTAAATTATGGATGCTCCAAATTTAAGAATGGGGAAAACAGGAGAAAATCATCAAATAAGTCAAGAAAATGTCTCAGGAGTAGAGGGCTCTCAGCACAGCCCTTTCTACTACATGCGTAAAGAGTATGACATGCTCTTTACACATGAAGAGTATGGATGAGAGTCCATGTTACTGTTACCTGGATCCTACTAATCTAGACATGGTTTCTGTTCTTAGATCTCATACCAATTTGCAAATAACAGAATAGGTAATATTTAGTAACTCATTTGTTTCTCTAGGTTTCAGGCTTTGTTCAGTCATTAAAATTATGATGGTCTTGAAAATGATCTTGGATTCTTCAAATTCAAAATGCAGAGAATTCTAGTACAAAGCTTAACTCGCCATGTTGCCTTTTCTCATGCTATAATAGCTGGTCACCCCTGGTGCATTCATACTTCAGTACTTATAGTTGCTAAACTGAGCCAAATTTCAAAATATTACTTACCAACAATCAATACTATGTCTGAATCAGTAAGCTCAGTATTTGGAACTGCAATGTGTGAATTCTAGTATGTGGAGTTAAAGAAAGATGAAAAGATAAGTGAAATGGTAGTTTGGATTGAAGCAAAAAATAAATGTGGATGATGCTTTCAGGCTGGAGTGTTTTCCATAGTAGGTTAAAATGCGAGCTATTTACCCATCTCTTTTCCCAGCATTGTAACAGAATCATGTACATACAGTAGGGTGATTCTGTACTCATCTTGTTCTGATGATCAGTAAATGCTTTCTAATTATTTTAGCACCCCCTTTATTCTCATTAAGTTTGTCGCAATTTTGACAATAAATTATCTAGTCATATTATTCTTCTGGCACTACTTCTGGGAAAAGGAAATAAAATTTTAAAACGTAGGAGATAAAAAGTTATAATCAGTATTATAAACAGCAACCAGTTGACCTTGAAAGTGAACATTATTTAGAATAGTGTCAGCAATTTCTAAATTGATAGGGAATCTGTATTAATTAAATATCGGCAATTGCAGACATTAGTAGATGTCCATTAAAATGGAGAGGGTAAAAAGAAGTGATAAAGGGAGAAGAGACAAGAGGAAATCTGGGCAAATGGAAAGCACACCAGCAGATGCTTCAGGCATTCCCAGGGACAGCAACATTATACCCTGGCTGTCAACAGTCAGCAACATTACTGAACCTGCTTCACGTGTGAGCTCTTGCCAGCAATTTAAAGACAGAAATCCCATTAAAATCACATTAAGGTATCAAAACATACCATGTTACCTACACTTTTCCCAATCTTTGAGCGAGAAAAACTTTGATAGGTTTGCCAATACTCAAGAAACCCATCATAAAAGAAACTTGACAGCCCAAAATCAACAACAAAAATTCTTCTGCGAGGAAAAATAAACTAAAAGGAAAACAACACGTTTTGGGGAAAAGAAGCCACGGCACCTATGGCAGAATATGTTATAATGTTCTTAATTTAACAAAGAGTGTCCAAAATCAACAAGAAAAAGAGAAAGAATATTTGTAGATAAGCAACAAAATATAAGATAATTTATGTGAAGAAAAAAACAATAACAAAAACAAATAACCAGCAAGGAACTAAATTTCCCACTTCATAATTAAAGTGATATAAAATGAACCAAAAATTAGATATCCTATTTTTTCCTACTGTCCAATTGAAAAATAGGTATGTATATGGAGTGTTTATTAACACTTTGTTTTTGGAGCCTGCTGTGATTTGAATGTGACCCCCAAAGTTCGTGTGTTGGAAGCTTCTTCCCCAATGCAACAGTGTTAAGAGGTGAGACCCTTATTAGATGATTAGGTTGTGAGGATTCCCCTTATCAACAGATTAGAGTCTTTATTATTGGAGTGGAGTACTTATGGAGGGAGGGAAGGCGTTGTAAAAGCAAAGTTGACCATCTCTTGTTCTCTTGCTCTCTCATGCATATCTTGTGCCCTCTGCCCTGTCATTATGGAATAACACCCCAAGAACATCCTCACTAGATACCTCATGTCCTTGACCTTGGACATCCCAGCCTCCATACCAGTAAGCGAAATAAGATTCTATTGCTTATAAATTACCTGGTCTGTGGTATTACGCTACGACAACAGCAAAATGAATGAAGACAGAGCCCATTGGTAATAGACACGTTCATGTCTTTCTTTGGAGTATACATTTTTAACATTTTTTTGAAGGACAAGTTGGCATTAGCTCTCTAAAATTTTAAAGCATACATACTTTCCATGTAATTTTTTGATAAATTCACCCAGATTCCTCCAAGGGTATTCTTATCTAATTTGTCATCATCACCTTTAATCTATTGGCGAAAAATGGAAACAGCAAAAATAAATGTCAGGCTGACTGTCTTAATTATAATCTTCCACTAAAACAAGCATAGGTAATCAGTAAAATAAGTGAAGTAGATTGCTGTATACAACTCTTTAGCTATATTATTGGGAAAGATAAGCATGTTTGAGAATAATAAATATGGCTAGGCACAGTGACTCATGCTTGCAATCTTAGCATTCTAGGATGCTGAGGTGGGTGGATTGCCTGAGCTCACAGGTTCAAGACCAGCCTGAGCAAGAGTGAGGCTCCATCTCTAAAAATAGCTGGGTGCTATGGCAGGCACGTGGGGTCCCAGCTACTCAGGAAGCTGAGACAAGAGAATGGCTTGAGCCCAAGAGTTTGATGTTGCTGTGTGCTGTGACACCAGGGAACTCTACTGAGGGCAAGTAAAACTCTGTCTCAAAAAATTGCTTTTGTTCTATTAAGTATACGAAGCTATGACCATTACAGTGTGGCCATTTAAGGCCTGTCAATTAAGTTGACAAACTTGCCAGTGTGCACTTATGTTGGCAGCACTGTGTAAACAACTCAGTAGGGCTTCATAACCATGGTATATCCATGTCTCACAGCTGTGTTGAGGTATGGCAGTGTCTTACTGCATGGCATTCATTAATGTTGTTGCATGTTTTTGTGTGCAGTGCAATGACAGCTTGATGATCATTCCAAGTTCCAAATTGCTTTTAAGGGTGAACTAGGCTCTGGTGTCAGTGCACAGCTTTCCAAGGGGAATATTTTGAAGATGACTGTGGTGGTGTTCAGCAATGAGGTACGTAGCACTTTTTCTAGGATGAGTTTTCAAACTTACATGTCAGACCTGATATACAATAAAGTGTGAACATATGCTATATTTGGGGTAAGCTGGGAGCCCAAATTCCCAGGAAGATGAAAGCAATTGAAACAAATTTCCCAAAGACACTGGTATCTGCACTAGACCACACGGCCTCTCAGCTTACAAAATAGAGTCACTTGCTGGAACAAAAAAAATTCTCAAAAGAGAATTTGTATTCTTCATTATGTAAATTCTCATTTTTTTTTTTTACCTTATGAAAGTTTTTGCATTAACTTTATTTTAAAATAAATTGTCTAAAGCAGCATTATAGGAACTTGGTTTCAAAATACAAGTTATATGGGATTTTTAATACTTTAATATCATTTATCATTTTAAAACATTGAGCTTTCCTGATAGAAATCCAATTAAGAAAAAGTTGAATATAGAAGGAAGTTTTAGGAATTGAATTATATGCTTTTATTAATAGAATATAATTTAAAGATACTAATCATCTGTTATTATCTTTTCTGATACACTCTAACAGTTGTCAAAACAATACTGTGTGGCAATTGTAAATTGAGCCCTTAAGTCCACAGGAGACATGCTACTGAACAGACTTGTCATTTTTTCAGTGTACATTCCAGGGAAAAGCTTCTCCTACAGGGAGAGCCAGCACTCCTCCACTGCCTGGCCTGCTGGGC
The DNA here is from genome assembly GCA_963574575.1 of Galagoides demidoff. Taxonomy (NCBI): domain Eukaryota; kingdom Metazoa; phylum Chordata; class Mammalia; order Primates; family Galagidae; genus Galagoides; species Galagoides demidoff. The sequence goes on from CAUYQV010045613.1 coordinate 18,568, forward strand.
ACACAGAAGGCCCGCTCCCTGGCCCTGTCCTCACTGAGCCTCGTCCCAGTGTATTTCCAGACAATCTTTCTCTCCTGGAGCCTTTATGCCAGGACATAGATGCAGCTTTTCTCTTTTTTTCTTCCCCTTTAGCTTTCGTTAAGAGCTATTTGTGTGTAAAGTGCTTTATTATTCATCTCCTAAGAGTAGAGGGAAAACTCGGTGAACCTTACGTGAACCTCAGTAATGCAACATTAAGTAAGCTAAGACTTTACCAATCAAGAGATGTACAACAATAAATAATATATTCAATCCCAGCATGCACTAAATATAGAAAAATAGGCCTCAAAAAAATCCCTCCATACATAAGGGAATAATTCCCTCACCACAGTGTTTGCTATGAATCACAGAACAATTTGTACCACAGAAAAGACTATACTTTTAGAGTCAGGATTAAATTTTAATTGATCCAGAAAATAGTAATAGTAGTTGTTAACATTGATCAGGTGTTTGCTATGGGTCAAGTTCTGTTCTGAACTTTGTATGTGTATTCTCTCTCAAAATCTTCACGGCACTATGACATCGTTGTATTTTTTCTTTATTTTACATCAAATGGAGGCACAGAGAAGATACCATATCGAAAATTACACAGTTTGCAAGTGTTGGGGCAAGAATTAAACTCTGGTGCTCCAAGGCAAGAGCCAGTTTCCTGACTGCTGTTTCTGCACTGCCTCACTCAACTCATTGTCAGTGAGTGCGTGTGCGTGTGTGTGTGAAGAGACTACATGTGCCCTCCATCAGTGAGAATCAAATACAAATCCTCAAATTTACATCTGGTCACTGAATAGTGCATGTTTTCCATAAACTGAAAAAATAATGTGCAATTATTTTAGTAAAGACATTTTTAGTAGATTAATATTTTTTCTTGTCAACCTGATGCTTTTTAGTTCTTTTTCTTTTAACTGAGAGATACACAGTGATTCTAAGTAAGAATTATTGCCACATTAGTAATACATTATTCTTCTGTTACTTCATTAATTTTCAAGAAATGTGGACTTTTGACTAAACATAAAATACTTTAGATAACGCAGGAAAAAAAAGATGCTAAATAAATAAAAAGAATATATAGGCTTTGAATATTCTGGCTCATCCTCAATGATGCCATTACACATCTATACCAAGCAAAATTGCAAAAATGTTATACAAATAGTAAGTATTGAGAAAAATTATACGGGAAGAGTTGAAATAATTTATTTCTTAAATGGCCAACAAACATGAAGAAGTGCTTAACATCACTAATCATCAGATAAATGCTAATTAAAACCACAATGACATACATCTAACTCCAATCAGAATGGCTAGTGTTAAAAAGTCAAAAAATGATAGATGTTTCTGAGGATGAGGTGAAAAAGAAATGCATTGTTGGTAGTAATGTATGGTAGTCACAACTTCCATAGAAAACAATATGGGATTTCTCAAAGAACTAAAGTAGATCTACCATTTGATCCAGAAATCTCACTGCTAGGTATCTACCCAAAGGGAAAGGAGTCATTATATCAAAAAGATACCTGTACTCATGTATTTATGGAAGCACAGTTCACAATAGCAAAGATCTGAAATCAACCAAAGTGTTGAGTGGATAAAGAAAATATGTAATACTACTCGGCCATAAAAATTATGAAATAATAAATTTTGCAGCAACTTGGATGGAACTGAAGGCAGTTATCCTCAATGCAATGGCTCAGGAATGGAAAATCAAATACCAACGCTCTCATCTATAATGGGCAGCTCAGCTATGGGTTTGCATGATTGCAGAGAGTGGAATAGTAGAGAGTGAAGATTACACAGAGGATGAAAAGGGAGTGAAGGATGAAAAATTACCCATGGAGTACAATGTTCACTATTCAGGCGATGGGGTCACTAAAAGCTCAGGTTGCACCGCTATACAATATTTCCATGTAACAAAACTGCACTTTTACACTCTATTGAAATTTAAAAAGAGAGAGAAAATATAATAATTTTCCTATAGGTATTTTCAAGTACATTTATTTTGTGTGTAACCTATAGCTCCTCATGACTCCAAAGTCAAGAATGGACAAATCATTAAAATCCAATATACAATCCTATGAGCCAATACATAGTTAAGATAGAACCTCAAAATTATGACTTTTCATTGTCACTGACTCAAATATTATCTCTTTAAAATGCATGTACAATGTCTTTTAAAAATTTTTTCAGTAATAAATGAGGAAGAATTTTAAGCCTATCTCCTGAATAAATCCAACAATTTGTCGGTTTAATGTTTTTATCTGATTGATACAGAATAGAGCAGTCCAAGATGTTTTTGTCAACAGATCTTCTGGGATGAATTTTCTTATTGTAATATAGAGTGTATGTTACTTCCCTTAATCAAATTTCTTATCACAAAGATGTAAATTAAAGTTCCTCAAACATAAATTTAATATCTGATGTACACATTCTATTTGTATTAAGTATGATATGAAATATAAATCCGGGTTTTGGGGGTTTTTTTATTGTATTAATTTATTGTAAGAAAGACAAGCTAATGGTAGTTTGCAGTAAAGATCATTACAAGATCATTGCATCACAAATATACAGACACTATAAAAACTGTGTCATGGTGGTTTGGGTTCTAAACGGGAATGCAGAAGGTCCCCATTACGCTTTCCAATAATGAAAAATGTTTATAATTCTAAAATATGGCAATCCATTTAAGACATGACCATGTGTAAGATCTTTCCTCATCCTATGTACATCTAGACATGAATGACATTATTGAAACATTAATGTCATACTTTGTGGGGAAAGACATACAGTGAAACCCTGGTTATATTAGAAAATCAGGGTGCTAGGTAATGGCACTAACACCACCAAAATTCTGTTGACAACAAATGCACAAAATATCTTGAAAATGTAGCTAAAACAATGCAAAATCAAATCTGCACATAAATTTACAAAGAAAGAGACAGGAAAATTAAAATAATCAAATCTATATAAATACATGAATCATGCTAACATGATGATAGGATCGATTTTTGTTTCATTATTTTAACACAGACAAATGGAAATATCAAAAGATGTTCAGAAGTGGCACCACCGACAGAAACCTCACTCAGTTATAGGAGGTTAGGACTCTGGAAATGGCTAACGTGTCAAGAGGCATGGGAGCCACTGCAGCCATGCCCACTGCAGCCATGCCCATTTCAGCTCACCACAAAAAAGCGCTACAAAGAACAATGCAGAAGATTATTCATATAATCTCCAGGTTTATTAAAGTCCAGGCACTTTGGGGGAGGGAGCTGAGCATCAGACTTCTGTGTGCTGCTGGGAGTCCAGCAGAGGTACCGGAGGGACCATCACCTCTTCAAAGTGGCCATCATTTCCACTCTCATAGTCACTCATCCTGACCTCCAACTCCACTTCACAGCATGCTGACACATCGGAGCAGGAAGCTGTAGAAGTGTACACAGACATGGGCATGTTTTCTACAGTGGGGGCCTCGAAGTTTCTCTGGCACCCTGGAGGGTAAGGAGCATAGGGTTCTCTACAAGTACTGTTCTCACCAGTGCCTTTTTGGGGGGGCGGGGTTCAGACATATCCATGGGGTAGAAATTGGGCAAATACTGATTCAAGTTGAATCTCTGACAGTTTCTCATTGAAGAGCCCAAACTGCCTGTGGCAGGCATGTCTCTTGGGTGTGTATGGATTCAAACTGATCACTGAATTCTGGAGGCTATGGTGGTAGCTCATCAGGTACAGGGAAGTCCTCTGGTGGTTGTGGGAAGTCACTTTCAATGTCATAACCTTCAGGATAATAGTCAGTATCGATGGCATTTGGATCTGCTGAGTACAGGGGTGTCTGCTCATCAATAACCTCGAAGTGGGGAACTCTTGTATACCTGGCAGAGGAACACTTGGCATCCAATCTGACGTATCCCAGTGATATCCATTGTCATCTCATGATTCAGACTGGAAGGAACTGAGGGATTGTTGTTCTGTTGTTTCTAATTTATATACACTGGATTTGATTTTTCTGTCTTCCCCTACTGAGTTTAGGAATGTTATTATAAACCATTAGTACTTAAAATATTGTTTTCAACATAGTTGTGTCTGTGTGTGGAAGATTATTTTGACATTTATTTACTTGTTACTTGCCCCAAGAGATAAACTTCAAGGAAAATGATAGGAATATTACCTGTCACTTTGAGGATAAGCCCTAATCTTTATAAGTGGCACAAGGCTGAACTCATATATTTCTACAAAGAGATAGTTTTCAGAATTAATCTAATATATTCCATTTTTGGAAATGAAACTTTTTTATTTCAATACATTTAGAGGGTATGTCTGTTTTTGTTACGTGTATAAAGTGTATTATGCTGAAATCAGGGCTTTTAGTGTACCTGAAACCAGAATAGTATACACTACATCTGATGAGTAGATTTTTCCCCTTCTTCTTAGTATTCAATGCCCATTATACCATTTTATGAACATATATACCCATCATTTAATTCCCTTTTATAAGCGAGAACATGCGGTATTTGTTTTTACATTCCTGGAATACTTGACTTGGAAGAATAGTCTCCAGTTCCTCCAACTTGCTGTAACATGCATTATTTCTTTCCTTTTTATGGCTCAGTAGTACTCCATGGTGTGTGTGTGTGTCTGTGTGTGTGTACACACTATGTTTTCTCTATCCAGCTGGTGGCCGCCGAAGTTGATTCCATATCTTTGCAATTGTGAATTGCACTGCAATAAACATTCTGGTGTCTTTTCTGTAAACTGACTTCTTTCCCGTTGGATAGATGCCCAGTAGCAGGAGTGCTGCATTGAATAGTAGGTCCATTTTTAGTTCTTTGAGGCAACTCCATACTGTTTTCCATAGGGGTTATACTAGTTTACTTTCCCACAAACATTGTGTACATGTTTTCACCTTCTTACCACATCTACACCAACATCTATTTTGTTTTGACTTGTTAATAATTGCAAATGAAAATTTCTAACTTACAAACAAATAAATAATAAAGTCACTAGTCTAGTCCTACCCAAAGTGGCAATTGAAACACAGCTAGCTCTGTTATAATAAATGAGCCATGATCATTTATTTCCCTGAGGCTCATATGCAAATCCATCTATTAGGAAAGATCTATAAAAAGGAGAATAGAGCCGGGCACGATGGCTCATATCAGTAATCATTACTCTGGGAGGCCGAGGTGGGTGGATAGCCTGAGCTTAGGAATCCGAGACCAGCCTGAGCAAGAGTGAGACCCTGTCTATAAAATAGCCAGGCATTGTGCCAAGTGCCTGTAGTCCCAGCTACTCTGGAGGCTGAGGCAAGGGAGGATCACTTGAGCCTAAGAGTTTGAAAGCAGTAAAGTAACACTCTGCCTTAAAAAAAAAGAATAACAGTGCATTATTTATAGGAAAAGTACTGAATTCAGCATAGACTTTAAAGTTTACTGATTCCTATCCCATCCCATCCTATTTCTTCCTGAAATATTGGTTGTAAGTTTATTTACTAAAAGTATAAAGGAGTCATATTTTCCCGAAGGTTCATTCATCATGCAAAAATTAAAAAAGTCTATTCTCCCAGTGTCTACATACAAAACATACCAATCCTGGGGAATCATCAGTAGTTTTTGTCCCAAAACCTAGCTATCCCTTCTACACAAGAGTAATCAACTCTATGTTGCTTGTTTCTATGAGAAAGGATGAACCTGAGAAACTGAGTAGGTTAACTCTCTGATAAGATCCTTGATAATATTATATGCGATTTTCCAAAATTAAAAAATTTGAATGTGTTATATAGTGGTACTGATGATTGTTTCAGCCAGACACTTGAAAGGCAGTGAAATATCTGGGCAATGACATGAAGTCAGAACTTCTACAACACTCATGGAGATCTGAGCCTGTTTGAAGGGAACTCCTTGGGGAAGCAGAGCATCATATGGGGTGTCCACATGGGTGTCCATGAGACCTAGACCACGGGCACCATGGCTGGAGAAAGTGCCATGGTAAACTTGGCATGGAGGAAAAAAGCTATTCTGTATAACGTGCTTGACACATAATAATTTTGTCCCTAATAACTGAAGACCCATGTGGAATGTAACTCACCCTTTCACTGTCTTACGTTTTCCTCCAACTGCACTGCATTGACTAGAGAAGCAACTTCCCTTCAGGGATATAAACTGAGGAGAAGCAGATAAGAAGAAAATAACAGAAATGGTCTCCCCATGTCCAAAATTTTTAACTCTCACTAACTGTGTTGGTATCCATTTTCATAGATTTAAATTCAGTATGAAATTTAAGACATTAGTGAAGGGTTTATGAAAAAATAGGAAATTTTTTAAGTAAAGTCCACTATAATTTTATTATAACAATTTGAACTAAGATAGAGACATCTATAAACTATCTTTAAGTTACAAAGAAAAAGATTACTAATTTAAGATTTGCTTAGGTTACATGGCAGAGCATAGCATATCCCTTGGCAAATGCTTTGGTCAGCAACAGATCATATACATGGCAGTGGCCCCTTAAAATTATACCATACTTTTACTACACCTTTTCTTGTTTAGATAGGCTTAGATACACATATTTGCCACTGTGTTACAATTGCCTACAGTATTCAGTACATTAACATGCTGTAAAGGTTTGGAGCCTAGTACCAATGAGGTATAGCCTCAGCACACAGTAAGCGACACTATCTAGGCTCATATAAGGACACTCTATTCTGTGTACACAACAGCAAAATCACCTAGTGATGCATTTCTCAGAATGTATCCGCAAGTGAACTGACGAATGGCTGTACATACCCTGATTATAACTATCTTCATATATCTTAACCAATGGCAAAGTTGATATTCCTAAAATCTTAATCTATTGAAATTTCAGCTTCCACCTGGGTTGCAAAAATTTCTAAGAAGCAATGACAGTTGGATGAACTGTAATGAGAAAAAGGTAGATAAAGTACAAAAATCTTTATTTTCCATCAGGTCATCAGAGCGCTGAGGTCACTGGGCAATGAAGTAGCCTGAAGTACAAGTAGGGACAAGCTCTTTCCGGGAGAAAAATATTTGAGGCAGAGCTTGGGTGAAGTGGTTTAGATTTTACACAAGTGTGTTAAATACTAATAAACTTCCAATTAATTGATAAAGAACAAATGTGTGAGATATGTGGTGGTTAGAAACTCTGGAAGATGCAGACCAGGGAAGATTTCACATACATTGGCAAATTCTTTTCTACTAAGTTCTACCAGTTTCACAAGAAAGGTTGTAAGTAAGCTAGGTAGGCTATATGACCAGAGGAAAGGCCCTGTGGTTATTCAGGAATGCATAAGGGATGCCACTGTGGGAAGGCAGGAAACTTTACCTACTACCGGGATCCTTCTCTTACGCAGAGCAAACACCTTAAATGTCTGGGGTACCCAAAGGAAACGCTGTCACCCCTAGGGCAAGTCTTAGTTCATTCTGGATTCTGTAACAAAATGCCATGAATTGGGTAGCTAAGATACAATAAAGATTTATGTTTTATAGTTCTCGAGGTTAGAAAGTCCAAGATTAAGGTGCCAGCAGATTAGATGTCTGGTGAGGGCCGGCTTCCTTGTTGTGTCCTAACTTGGCAGATGGGACAAAGTTCTTTGGCCTGTTTTGTAAGGGCATTAATCCCATTCATGAGAGCTTCACCCTGAAGACCTAATCACCCCCAAAGGTCTTAATTTCTAGTAGCATCTCCTCGTGGACGAGGATTTCAACATACGAATTTGGGAAGACACATGAAGTCTAGGGAAGGATACAAGGAAAGGTTTGTCATTACTGGCATAATGGTAAAACTAACGAACAAAAAACCTTTGAGACATATAAAGGATCCCTGGTTTTCAAAGGTCATAGGTCTCCTACCTTGAGGGAGGTGCCAGATGCTGTCAGACACAAGACTTGCCATAAATGTAATAGATTGGCTGCAACAGAAAAGAGGGGCTGGAAAATGGAGGAAATCTCAGTCCAAATTTCAGTCACAACATTTGTCAAATAATGAGATTGCACCAAAAAAAAATACAATCACTCACCAGCCCCATCCCTTATCATGAACCCAGCAAGCATCACATGCAATGCAGTGGCGTGCTGCCACTCCAGGAAAGGCAGGGGAGTGGTAAAAGACTCTTTCTTTGGTACAGACATGCTGGAATTACTGATGGCTTGGGAAAGAACATGAAAATACAGAAAAACTCCAGCAATCCTCAACCTTTCTGACAATACAATAAGCTTAAGGCAGTGGTAGAACCCTCCTAGGAGAATTTGAAGCTTGTTGTGTAATAAAAGATATCGAGTTAACAACAAAAGTTAACTCTGCTCTTCTAGACAGAGTTTATTTCCCAGAATAAAAATTATTTACTTCAGTTTCTACTATTCTACATCCATTGACTAGCAATCAAAGAAAAGTTATGAGACATTGGCCAGGCACAGTGGCTCAGACCTGTAATCTTAGGCCATTGAAAGGCTAAAGGGGGAGGATCACTTGAGGTCAGGAGTTTGAGACCAGCCAGAGCCAGGGTGAGACCCCATCTCTCCTGAAATTATATATTTAAAAAAATATAAAAAATATCCCTGCACAGTGGCACAGGTCTACAGTACCAGACATTCAGGAGGGTGATGGAGGAGGATCCCTCGAGCCCAGGAGTTTTGTTTTGTTTTGTTTTGTTTTGTTTTGTTTTGTTTTTCACTCCTGAACTATTACCATTTTAATATCCAATCAATATGTTATAATCATTACTGAGACCATGTGCATTCTTTGTTTCATACAGGGTCTTCTTCACAATTTTCCACTAAGAGAACATCTTGCAGGGAGCTATGAGCACACCACTACACTCTATCCAGAGAAAAGAAAAAGATTTTGTCTAAAAAAAAAAAAATGAGACACATAAATAAGTATGAAAAGAAAACTTTATCAAAGAACAAAGAAATCAAACAACACAACCAGAAATAGAGATGACTCAGATGTTTAAAGTATCAGTCTGGAATTTCAAACAAATTATGGTTTCTATGTTAAATGATCTGAAATAAATAACAGACAAATACATAAAAAGATGGGAAATTTCAGCAAAAGATGGGGAAAAAACGCTGTCAGTGCAGAATTCTCTAACAAGTGAAAATATCTTTACAAAATGAACACACATAAGGTCTTTTTCTGACAAAAGCTGAGAAAATTCAGTGCCAGTAGATGCAATATAAGAAATGTTGGAGTTCTTCAAGCAGAAAGAATACGAATTCAGACAGAAACTTGAACCGACCAAGGACTTTTGAGCTCTGGAAACAGTAAACATGAAATACAAATAACAATGTATTTTACAAGGTTTTGTTTCCTAACGTGTGCCCTATGGTTTTACTATATGTATTTATGAAAATGTTATCTCTTATCCCATGATATTTTTAGTTATTATTTTATGTCCTTATCACAATGTTTTTGGCTTTTTTTTTTTTTAAGAAAACCATTAGTATTTCAATTATACCACTTAGCCTTGGTCGTGTGGGAATTAGAAAAAAAAAACCTTTTTCTAAGTAGATGTATGATGAAGTCTTTCTATCTGAACGCTAGTGATTATAAGAGAGAATTACCTATTTTCTTTTTAGTTAAAGCATGCCGAGTAATAAAGGAATTATTTTACATGTAAAATATTATGCTTATTTTAAAATAAAGGTTAAAATGAAGCCCCAGGTGAAGTATTTTTAGTTTTGGTATCGTCAGAGTGGAAAGACTTGCCTGTTAACACAGCAGCATGAAGCAGTCTTCACAGATGGGTGCAGAATCTCTGTCAACAGTATCATAACCTTGCCATTATTTGAAATGCAGCCAATTTTATTGCACTCCTTTTGTGTGGCTTAAAGTCTGTCAGGACATTTATTCCTGTTCTTCAATGATAGCTCTATAAATGACATTTTGCTATTTGTATTTTGCATCAAATATGACCATGGAGAAATAAACCTTTGATGAACTTCCATATGTATCTCATTAAGAATTCATAGAAGATTTTTATTGGCCAAATAAAGAGCAAAATGCCATTTTCCAGAACCAAAGCAAAAATTACAGCAATAAAAAGAATTTTCTTGAATCACAATAATTAGTATGTAGATGCATACTAAATACGTAGCAAATTATGTATCCTACCATGTAGGGAAGCAAAATTTTGGAGAAGCATCAGAAATAAGAGCTAAAGGAGTCTATTCATTATATCATGAATCTGAAAACCTAGCCAGACATAACATAGGAATTTTCTGCTCATTGCATGAATGAAAATGAAAAATATTTTTAAAAGAAGCAAAAAATGCTGCATAAATAGTATTTCAGTGTTTCAATATAAATAATGAAAGATGTGGAATAGCTGTGTCTTTTTTATTAATTATTTTGTTCAATATAGTCTCAAATACTAACAGGAAGAATATATCAGACTATGGTCTGTATAGGCGAAAGGCCTATATGCCTCTGGCCAAAAAAACTGTCCGAGAGACAGTAGTGAAAAGACTTTGTGCAGGCATACTTGTGAGAAACTGAGGCAGAATCCCATATGGCCAGGTTGGTTGCAGGCCTAAAAGCCCCCGACCTAAGGTCAGCCTGGTTGGTTTCAGGCAGAAAACCCCCCTGACTTAAGTCCCACTTGGGAGCCGAGGTTTGCACACAAATTTCTGTATGCCCTAGAAATTTCTTTATGCCTTTTTTAAAGATCGAAGTAACTGCCTCCAAATGGTGAGGTCAGTAGGACAGATTTTCAAACCTTCTCTTTCCTCCATAGCCTCAGCCTTCATCA
>CAUYQV010045616.1:0-32866 GCA_963574575.1 Galagoides demidoff
GGTTATAGCTTTCCTATGAAAGTTATAAATTAGTTTCATAGTAGGGCTGAGTACATTGGGTGTATCCCCATTTCTAAGAAGCATACAATTGTACACACGTACACAAACACACATGCACTTAGATATATACACATGTACACATATACTTACACTATACACATACGCACATGCACATACACACCCATACACACATGCATACACATGTGTATACACACACACACGTACACAAACACAATCAGACAAATGAGCTGCCTAGCCATCAGTGCTCCTAGGGCACGTTGTTCAGACCCTAACAGCCCATGCCTTGTGCCATTCTAACCACTATTGGTTCTTCCCAATTTAGCTGAAGAGCTATATCCTCTAAGTGGCCTTTTTGGAGTCCTCAGGTAAAAGTGACCACCCCACACCTACTGGAGGACCCACAGGATTGCATTTCTTTTATTTTTCATAGGACTCTTCTTTCCTGAAGAGTAGAAAACTATAAGCTCCTTGAGATCAGGCATTCTCTCCCCAGGCACTATATTTTCAGAGTCCAACACTGTGCCCAGTACACATTAGGTGCGTGACTGGACTGATGTTTGGCCAAGACAACTCAGGGTAGCTGTCCTGCTGTTTCTGGCAGGGTCCATTCCTAGAGCTATCTATACCAATGCCAGCATCGAGTGTCACCTTGGTGCTCGATAAATGTTGACTGAACTGTAATCATTATTTATAACTCTTATTAGACTGCCTCTGCCTCAAAGACAGGAGGTTTCAGGGTCCTCTTTGATTCCCCAGGACCTAAAGAAGCATTTGCCTGTAGTGGATACTTACCAGGTACCTGCTGAAAGAATTGAGCAAGTCAGAGCAGAAATCCACTAATCTGCTTTGGAACCTGTCGGAGCGGCTGGACATGGCTTCACATCCCATTCTGCCACTGTCCACCACTCTTAGGATAAGGACGAAGTCCCTCAGATGGCTGAAAAAGCCCTGAATTCTCTGGCCTCTGCCTCTCTGTATTAGTTACATTCTACCGTGAGTGACAGGAATCTCCAAATTGCTGTGACTTAATCAAGAAAGGTGTATCTCTCTCTCTTGAACACAAAGACATTGATGGTTAGGGGCAGAAAATGCAGGTCCATGGGTCATCAGAGCCCAAGACTTCTTCCTTTGGTCATTTTGCACCCCTCATACAGGTCCACAAGGGCAGCTCCAGCTCTGGACACACTGTTGGAATTTCACCCAGTAGGACAGATGACTGGACAAAGGAGCCTGTGCCCTGCCATTTAAGGACATTTCCCAAAGGTTGCACAGAACACTCACATTCCACTGCCCAGAACTTACTGTTGGAATTTCCCCCAGTAGACCATATGAATGGACAAAGGAGCCTGTGCCCTACTGTTGGAATTTCACCCAGTAGGACAGATGACTGGACAAAGGAGCCTGTGCCCTGCTGTTTAAGGACATTTCCCAAAGATTGCACAGAACACTCATATTCCATTGCTCAGAACTTAGCTGCACACCCTGACCTAGCTGCAAAGGAGGTGGGGAAATATAGTCTCTATTCAGGTAGCCTTGGGCCCAGTAAAAATAAAACATTCTCTGAACAGAAGTAAAGAGGAGGCTAGCTCTTGGGAGGACAAAGAGCAGTCTCTTTCACACTCCCCTTCCTCCCAATCACTGTCTTCCTCAGTTCCTCCCCTCCAAATCTCTCTGGCATTCACTACCTGCTTTCTACCACCCTTCCTGCTGACATGGGGTGCTTGACCATGCTGGCACCTCTCCCTCTCCCAGGAATGCTACCCCCCAATTCGCTCCTAATCCTCCATCAGAACTCAGCTGCACCTCCACCTCTGTAAGAAACTCTCAGTAAGCTAAAGAATTATTGAATCTCAAAGACCCATATATCTTTCTTTTAAAACCCTTGTGAACACCCTAAGTTTATATATTGTTTGCAAGGTTATTTTTAAAAATATCTGCCTTTCTAATTAGACTAACAATCCCACAGGTGAAGAACACATCTGTGTTTGTTCACTGTCTTGTCTCTAGCACCAACACAGGGTCTTGTCCTTAGCAGGTTCTCAATAAATAAGCATAGAGTGCATTGCTGCATTAATTACATATATATCATGAATTTTGAGATACAAGCTCTGAAGCTAGGGAAAGATACTACTAATTACTTGCACAGGGAAGGAAGGGAAGGAAATTGTGGGAATAGTTATGATTCCACAGAGTAGAAGAAAAAGAGAAAAGAACAAATACTTCTTAAGTTTGTGGCAGTCAGGCACGGTGGCTCACACCTAGAATCGTAGCACTCTGGGAAAATTGCTTGAGCTCAGGAGTTCAAGACCAGCCCAAGCAAGAGTGAGACCCTGTCTCTAAAAAAGCTGGGCATTGTGGTGGCGCCTGTAATCCCAGCTACTCAGGAGGCTGAAGCAAGAGGATCACTTGAGCCTAGTAGCTTGAGGTTGCTGTGGGCAATGATGCCACAGCACTCTACTGAGGGCAGCAGAATGAAACTCTGACTCAAATAAATAAATAAACAAATAAAAATAAATTTACAGCAGAGATATATGAGGCAGAAAGAGAGTTCAGAGAATATGAGAAAGGAAGAGAATGCACATTTGCTGACCTTGTGCTGGGCTCGGGATGTATTCCTAGCAATAGATCTGAGCCCCAGCTCTTGGTGTCACCATGGATCTGGACAGCCTGAGGTTCCAGGAAGAGGTGTGTGATTTGTTCAGGGGACAGGTCAGGGCTGCCTGATTCCAAGTCCTGCCTCTTGGTGAGGAAAGCTACTGAGGAGGAGAAGAGGATGAGGAGAGGGCAGTGTCCAAAAAACAAATGATATGCATCCCGAAGGTGAGCAGATGAGTCAGCGGGCCTCAAGCAGAAGAGCACCAGTGACTCCACCCTTTGGAGTTGCTGCTGACAGGTACACCCAGGGAGGTGGGGGCAACACCCAGACGATGAGTGAGGAACAGCCTTAAAGTCACTATCTTTGGAGGCTGCATCTTTTGTAGGATTTAGTAGCAAAAACAATCAACAAGGCTGAGACCTTAAAGGGTAGCCAGTGCTAGACAATGCCATTGAGAAACCCCCCAACCTCAGAGGCTCAATCCAACAGAGGGGGCCCTGGCTCCTGCCATGGTGTGATGAAGTTCTGGCAGCTGTTGTGCATGGTCCTTCCACAACTGGTGACTCAGGGGCTGGAGCTGCTTTGACCTTGTAAGCTTCCATCTCAGATACCTTGGCCTCTGGCTGCACAAACAGGAGAAAGTGGGGGAGGGCACACCTGCTCAAATTACCTTAGACAGGCAGTGGCATCTCCCTCCGGCTCCCTTTGCATCAGTGAGGGTCAGGTGTGTGACAGCTCCCAGGGGAATGAGAGCCAGGGATGTGCCGGTGCCCTGGACTGAGAAAGAGCCCTATGAATAGTGTTGTCTCTGCCACACAAAACTTTCTAGACTCACAGAAGATTGGGCTCATTTTCAGGTGGTGGCAAAGAAACTAACAGAGAGGGAAGTATGAAACAGAGGAGAGTGGGGTGGTCTGGTGAAGTTCTCTGGATTCCTTAGGATGGGCAGAAGGGAAGACAGCTGTGGTCACCTCAGAGCTCACTTGCTATCTTTTTTTCTTCAACAGTACAGAGGTTAAGAACTCAGGTCGTGGAGCCAGACTGCCCAGCCCAAAGTCCACTTTCTTCTACCACTTACCAGCTGAGTGACCTTGAGTGAGCTGCTTAGCCTTTCTGTGCCACAGTTTTATCATCTGTACAATGGGAGCAGTACTACAGCCTATACTACAGCTGGTACTTGGCAAATTTTAGCATAAATGTAACACACACATGTGTAAGAACATTTAAACCATTCATAAAGATCTACAGAGAAGAGTAAGTAACTTTCCTTCTCAAAAGTAGCCATCATCAACAGCTTATTATGTATCCTTCTGAATAGAGTCTATATTCATAATAGCATATTTTTAATATATTTAGGCATAGATGCTTCTAGACAAATTGGGTGCATGCCCCATGAAATGCTCTGCAGCTACCGTTTCCCACTCAGTGGCCGTTCGTAATCCCCCATCAGGTAGTATTCCACTGCACATAGGCACCATTGTTCATTTAAACAATCCCCAACTATTGAGTACATGGTAGTTTTCGGCTTTTTAATACTATCAATCATATAAACAAAACTGCAGTGAACATTCCAGTACTCATGAACACATATGAAAGCCTGTCTTCTTGGAATTGTGGAGTTCAAAAGTACATGTGGTTTAACTTAGAGACCCATCCCCAAATTGTCCTTCAAGAGGTGGTACCTTCTCAGCTCTTCCCATCGGCTCTGGACAGGGCACCAGCTCCCGGTGTCATAGACATCTGTTAACGAGGAAGCAGGGCTGTTTTCTGCATTTGGCACCATAGAGTCTGTGAACATCTCTAAGATGTTCAGAGCATGGTCCAAATTAGAAAAGAAAACCCCAAAATGAATAAATATTTCATTCAAGGGTTCCCAAACAGGGAGGTGGTTTTGTAGTGAGACAAAATACAGAAGCCATGGCAGGTAGGGGCTGCCCTATGCACTCCCGCTCTGTACTGTGTGACCCAGAGCGAGTGCTCAGCCTGTGTGCAGCTGGAGTGCCACCGTGTGAGATGAAGATTGAGGCAAGTCCAATTTCATGGCTGCTATAAGGATTACAGAACGTGAGCTACACAAAACACCCAGAATCATGCCTGCCACACAGGAAGGCTCCAGCAAACCTCATCTATTCATTAGTATGTCAACAAGGCAGCACACGTCGAGTCTCCCATAATGACTTAGAAATTATATGCGTGCAGTGAGATGCAGGTACAATTCCATATTACAAAATGGTGAGGGGCAAGTCCTCCAACAGCAAGAGAACCCTGGGCCTGAGATGGCGTCGTGAGCCAACGAAGGAACAGACAAGCCAACAACAAAGGAGAGAAAGAGGTGATTACAGGAGAGTGATGAGCGGTCTCAGGCCATGCTCTCATTTAAAATAAGGGCAGATCCAGACACAGAGGCTCACACCTGTAATTCTAGCACTCTGGGAGGCCCAGGCAGGTGGGTTGCTTGAGCTCAGGAGTTTGAGACCAGCCTAAGCAAGAATGAGATGCCGTCTCTAAAAACAGCTGGGGGTTGTGGCAGACGCCTGTAGTCCCGGTTACTCGGGAGGCTGAGACAAGGGGACCACACTTGAGCCCAAGAGCTTGAGGTTGAGCTATCATGCCATGGCCTCTACCAAGGGCAACAAAGTGAGACTATGTCTCAAAAAATAAAATAAAATTAGGGCAGTAAAGTAAGGGCTGGCAGAGAGCTTCCAAGGGCCAGAAAGCATACTGTTGGGGAGCCTGAGGGAAGGCGGGTGCTTGCAATAATGCCAAATCACAGTGGGCAAAGTCGTCGTGTTTCTTTATCAGTTTGTCCCTAATGACATATTACCAGTACGTAATTGACTTATTTTTCATATCTATTTTTTGATGTCTATTTCCCCCTCTAAAATGTGAGCTTCTGAAGAGCAGGGATTTTGCCTGTTTTATTCACTGTGTCTTACGTGATTCTGAGTACCTGCTACCTAGAAGACTCCCAATATATGTTTGTTAAATGTGATGTGTGAGATAGAAAGTTTCACGTGGGAGCTAATATATTTTTAACACATCTCTGAAGCTTGTGAATCTTTCTCATGAACAAAGAGACAGAGGGGTTCTCAGGCTCAGAATCTTCAGCTGCAAGAATCAAATAGCCTTGCTTTGATTTGTTTGGGGTTTTTTGTGGTTACCTTTCACAGTGGTCACCAGGGCTGTTCATGACCATGCCAGTTCTCGCCTACCAGGCTCATGGGCTGATGGCACCTCCAGCCCAGGTAGAATCTACTCAGGCCAGGCGACTTGCTCTGGCCAGTGGGATGTGAGCAGAGATAACCGGTGCCTGCCACTGCCTCTCTAGTGGTGGAAGCAGGTAGCAGATGGGGCTGTCTTCAGCCCATGTGTCTGGGTGACTCTGAGGAGCAGAGCTCCCTTGCCTACCATCTTTGCATATGTACCATGAGAAAAAAAAATGCCTTGTTGCAATCAGCTACCAAGATTTTGAGGTCACTTGTTGCTGTGGTGGGACCCAGCCTGTCCTGTCTAATAACAATTCCATAGGGGGATGGGAAATACCAGTGGAGTGGCAGAAAGTGCAGGTGCGGGTGCAGGACATACTGAGACAGAAGCGGGAGTCCTGGGCTCCTATTCCTCTAATGGGCACAGATCCCCTGTATCCTCAGATGCCTCTGAAGGCCTCTGGACACTGGATACCATGTGCACTTAGAGCAAAGATGAGAACCACTATGGCCAGGGCTTCTCCCAACAGAGGAGGAGAGAAGTGTGAGACCCCTAAGGGCGGGGGCCACAGTATAACTGTCTGTGTAACCCCCTAAGTGTCTCACACAGAGCCTTGCCTCTGTAGCTGCTAAGAAACACTTTGTAGATAAATGAGTTAATCTTTTTTTTTTTTAAGACAGAGTCTTATTTTGTCACCGTCAGTAGAGTGCCAGGTACTCTACTCATAGCAACCTCAAGCTCTTGGGCTCAAGTGATCTTCTTGCCTCAGCCTCCCAAGTAGCTGGGACTAGAGTTGCCCGCCACAACATCCAGCTATTTTTAGAGACAAGGTCTCACTCTTGCTCAGGCTGGTCTCAAACTCATGAACTCAGGCAATCCACATGCCTTGGCTTCGTGCCCAACCCTAAACGAATTAAATCTTAATTGAAAAGCCTAATGTAATGATTAACATCTGAGGCTCTGCGGAAGGACAAGCTGGAGCTCAAAACCCAGCTTTGTGACATACTGCATATGTGACCTTGAACCAGTCCCTTAAGCGATCTCAGGTCAAATTTCCTCAAAAATGGGAATGATACCTATTTATGAGATTGTTGTGAAGGTTAAATGAAGTAATGGCCACAAAATGCTTTGCTTGACGCTTCCATGTTGCCAAAACCAGACAAGGGTTAGCAGTGCAGGCTTTGGAGCCAGACCCAAGTTTTTGTCCTAATCTGACAGTGACCTCAGGCAAGGTATTTTGATAAATGGGCATAATGTTATCTAATGCACAGGCTGGTTGTGGGCATTCAATGAGATGGTGCAAAATGCCCCATCCAGAGCTGGGCAGGCAGCGCTCTCCCTCCTTCACACGGTACAGAGGACAGGAGGATGCAGGCTCAGAAGCAGGAGAAATGGGCTCACATAGGACACACAGGGGGCGGGGGCTATTTCCAATCCCCACTTCTCCAAAGCAGCAGCTCATCACTGTGAATGAAGCCACCTAGGAGTGTTCATGGGAGAAGACAGGTTACTTTGTTATATCTCTGGCCTCAATTTTGGAGTTGAACCAGGGAGTGCTAGAGCAGATCTCCGTTGCTCTGTCTGACTCCCTCAAGAGGTAGGCGGGCTGGGGTACCTGATAGGGATCCACCTCCCAGGTTGTTGGGATGAGACCAGTTCTTTTCCTTTCTTCTTTGTGTTGACCTTTGGTGAAACTGTCCTCGGCATGCTGATGCTCTCAGACAGACAGCAAGCTCCGGGCCAGAGAAATCAGGAAGAGTGAGCAAGGATCTCATCCCTAAAAATCATCCTCTCTGCTTCCACTCCCAGCTCACGGCCTCCACCTCCTCCCAGCGGATGACTCACTAGTCGGAAGCTGTCTGATATACAGATGCCTGTCCTCTCCACATCTCTTTTCCATTAGCATTTACTAAGCATCTACTATACTGGGCATGCCAGTGCTCGGCGCTTTGCCAAATGCCCTTTCATTTAGCCCTTCCAGATTCCCTGTGAGTCATACGCCGTTAACCTCATTTCCTAAACAAAGGATTACGTTTCAGAGATGATAATTAAATTGCCCCGAATCACAGGGAAGATGATGTAAATCCTAATCCAGACTCAAAACCCGGTTCTCTTTCCCCCTTATTACTCTCCCTTTCTGGATCACACAGAAAGTAAAGGAAGCCTGCAAGGATAACAAAATAAATACTCAGCAAGGCCTAGTGGGTCGGGGGAGTCTTGTAGAACAGGTCAGATTTCAGACCCTGTCTGATAGCCCCCCCAGGGAACTGGCCGTGTGGAGGGGTTTGAAAGTAACTCTCAAGGCTACATCATAGTGGCATGAGAGCTCTTCTTCAAAAAAGAAGGCATTTATCACCCTTGACACGTGACACCTTGGAAATTAGTGCCATCAAGCCCTAGAGCCCAACCCTTCAGATTCAGGGAATATTTGCAATTTCCCTATGGCACTGGGCAGGTTCCTGGGCAGTGGTCATCTATACTTAGCTCTGGACAGGAGGAACACTGCTCTGTCACTCTGATCTCTCTCTGAGTGATACAGGGAGGGTCCCCTGAGCACTCAGGATGTGGGTGAGGATCCAGTCACTCCCCTTTCTGGTTGCCCCTGCCTCCTCCTCCCCAACCCAGTGCTGTGCCCTGCTAGCTGTGGAGCTCCTCTGGAAGGTTGTGACCATCTAAGCTTCTCTCCTAGTCTCACTCTCCCCTGCAAAGTTAGAGGATGCAGAGCCATGTGACATGGGGAACTTTTGAAGAAAGGAACTGGAGCCATTTGGCCTACAAGAGAGAAGACTTGGGGACAGAAAACTGCTCTCATGTGTCTACCCAAGGACAGGCTAACTCTGCGTGACCCCAGAAGGCAGTGCTGGCACCAATGGCACAGGGTGTGCCAGGATAAGAGAGAAGCTCGGTCTTCCCACTGCTCTGAGAATACTCCCCTGCAGTTGGCTTCCTTCTATCTCTGACTATGCCCCAGAACTGGGATGGCAGCGGATTTCCTGTTAACCCAAGCAAGTGGATGGCTGGGCAATGGCACTGGGAAGAACTGAGGCCACACCGGGGTTTGCAGCAAAGGAGCATCCATGATCCATTCTCCAGGGCTGGACAAATGAGGGACCAGAACCCCAGAACTCATTGTTTCTGGCTTGGCACTACTCTTTACACTGACGGGATCTCAAAAATGGTTTGTATGGAATAGCAGTGCCATGTATGTGCTGAGCTCCACTCCACCCTGCCAGCGAGGTCTTCCAATGCAAACCCCGAGGCTCTAGGATCCTTTTCTGTACGGGTTCCAGGAACAAACTGGGTGCTGTGGGTGGTCAGATGACATATTTTGTAGCCATGAGGGAGCATCTAAATCGCACATGTGCACACGTGACTGTGCTAGCATGCCCGGGGGGAGGCGCTCGTGTGCTCACTGATGGAATTTAGATGAAGTTTATTAACGTTAATAAAGTTCAGGTTCACATGGTGCTGAGCATCTTTAAACTAGGACATCTAGAAGACAGAGGTGAGAAGCACTCTTGTTTAAAGTCCTAGTTTTACCATTTCCTTGAGAGGCTCCCTCTGTGGCCCTTAAGATCCTCGACTGGATGCAGGGCCATGAGAAAGCCTGCCACACAGGTGAATGTGGGGCTGGCTCCAGTTCATGCAAGTAAAGTTCTCTGCCCAGGGCCTGGTCCATGCGAAGTGTTCACAATGACAGCTATTCTAATTAATATGGTTTTAATAACATGCAGGCCCCTGGGGGCTGGCTTACTGAGAGGATGGTAATGATTGCAATCAGCCTGTCTGCAGTGTCTAGGCGAGGGGCTATTCTTGAAAGTTCAAAATCACCTATTTCACAAAGGCACTAAAGCATCTTCCTGAGTAACGTGCTTACACTATCTGGCACAACAAACTCCTCCGAGGGGAGACAGAATGGCAATCTTCTGATGGGCTCCTGACGGGCAGGTGCTCTCACCGACCATCCTCTCCAGGGGCCTGGAGGGCTGGGTAAGTACTATCACCTCCACTTTCCTGGTGGAAACACAGCACATTTCCTGAGATGCTAGAACTGGCAATGGGGCAGCCCAGGAATTCAAACACAGTCCCATTAGGCCCCTGATCCAAAGAACTTCCCACTACCCCTGGTGGCTTCTGGAGACAGACGAGGTGTCCTTGGGATCAGATGGTGCTCAGGTCACCCCATAATCTTAATCCAAAACCCAAGTCTGGAGGTTTCCTCCACTGGCCTGAGTCCCAAAGAAAAGACTGGCGGGGATCCGCCTGTCCCCTCCACTTGGCAGCTCTGCTTGCTGAATACCAGAGCTGTTAGGAGTGGGGGAGCGGGAAGGCGACTTTGAAGTCTTCCCTCATGCTGAGCTGCAGAAAGCCGGCTTGTTGTCTTATACAGAGAGCAGTTGAGGATATCAAAGGGAAGATGGGATGTTAAATTTTGAGTGATCAATGTTTAATAGTCCAGGTTGTAAGCTGTCATGAGTATGCTCTAGGAGGGAGCCTGTGTGAATTGCAGGCTTCGCTGTGCAATGGCAGGAGATGATCGGCCCTCCAGAGTCCCCACGCACGAGCAGGGAGAAGCGATGGAGACTGATGGAGAGTGGACACACGCCCACCGACCGGCCACTTGCCATGGAGACTTGATGGGAGAATGGATACATTGGGAAAGGAGAGATGAGGATACAGCCCCCACCTGCCCTGGGAGCACTCCCTCATGAGCAAGTTTACCTGTCCAGCAGAGGCATTCCATGGTGGGGGACAGGCTCCAGCACGTGCCAGGAACAGCTATTTGTTTTTTACTGGAAAATTCCAGCCTTTCCAGAAGGCATGGAGGGAAGAGGTTAGAGGCAGGGTGGTCCCCATGGGAGGCAGGTAGACCCTCGCCCCTGCAGTTGGGACCCATAGTCACAGAGCTAGTGTCCCTCTCCCTTCTGGATATCTGAACACCCAGGAGCCTCTGCTGTCTGCTTAAGTATTTCAGAGAGGCAGTATCTCAGGAAGAAGAAAGAGGCCACCTCCCTTCGCTTTGTGAGCACCAGGCCCTGGCAGATCAGAAGAGGGTTTTCCCAGAACTGTGCACCTCCTAGGCTCCCTCTTCAGCAGAGAATGCAGAGGCATGAGTCCCAGCTGCAGTCCCGTTCCCCTCAGGGCTCACACGGGCAGGCTGCATGGCCCAGACACAGCTGTGGGTGGGGAGGAGCCCTTCCTAAAAGCTTTCTTGGCTGGAGAGCAAGAGACATGCTGGGTGTCCCTGCCGGCAGCATTCTTCTGTTCCCAAATTCGGGCATCCCAAGAGGATCAGGAAAGGCTTGGAGTGGGCTCCCAGGGAGGTCCAGCTGAGCCCAGGGACCCTGGAGAACAACTGACATGAGGGCAAATCCCGGAACACCAGCCCCTGGGCTGAGCCAGGCAGAGACGCTGGACCCCACATGGGCACCCGCAAAACACAATTTCACGACTCTTTGAGAGATAAAAGATTTTATTCGCTTCTTTTCAAAAGCTTCAGAATTCTTCCTGAACATCAAATAACTCCTGGCAAACACATCCTGATGAGTAACATGGAGTGAAATAGAACCAGATGGGCCAGCTCGCTCTGGGCGCTGCGCTGGAGGAGGGAGGGCAAATCACATTTGGAGCAAGGCTGGGCTTCAGGCCACAGGAAGAGCGCGTCGGGAGGGGACATGGCCTTCCAGGCAGGGAGGGGGCAAAGTCCCCTGGACCTTGCCAGGAGATGGAGCTACACCGCCTGCCATCTGGCTTTGTTGGGAGGAGGAAGGAGAGGGGCCTTGGACACGAGTTGATCCCCCAGGGGTGAGGATGGTTCTGAGACAGGCAAGGTGGCCAGGGGAGTGGGAGGGCTGAGGGAGGGGCTGTCGTCATACAGAGGGGATCAAGAGCACCTCTAAGACCCTCCAGAGGTTGACTCAGCTCTCTGAACAATGTCCACTCCTCATTTCTCTCTTACAGATACAACCCTTGCATTTGTTCAAATCAGCTAAAACACTACATTTCCCAGCCTCCCCTTCAGCAGGGACCCTGTGACAGACACGGCCAATGAGAAGCAAGCGGCAGGTGTCCAGCAGGGGCACCTGGGAAGCCTGGCTCCCCTCCTTTGTGCACTGCCCCTTCGTCCTGCCATGTCCTGGACCTCCAGGCACAGGGCATGAGGCTGCAGGAGGGTTGCCACGTTGAGCTGGGAAATGACGGAGGAGGGTGGAACAGCAGGAAGAAGCTCTGGGCCTCGTGGCCCTGTGGAGCCACTGCACTGTCTGTGGACTTTCTCCCTGTGGACTTGATGTTTATCAATCAAACGAATCACTGTTAGGTTAAGCAGATGCCCTTTGGGTTCTCCATGACACATAGTCAAAAGCAGTCTCTATACCAAGATCGGTCATCCCAACAGCTTATACAGTCCACTGGCCACCGCCTAATCTCCCCTTGGCCCTCCTTTGTCTCCTCACCTCCTTTGCTGCTGTCAAGGCTAGGCTCCAGGTGCTTCCCTTGCCATCCCCACCAACCTCAGGCCATCCCATTTCTAGCCCCTGAGGACCCCAGCCCCAATGCCCTCCCATTCCAACACCATTGCCATGCCAAGGACCCATCTGTTTAGGCCCAGGGTGTTAGGGTTCAGGGTGTCAAACTTTTAGTTTGACTGGGCTGAGGGATTTCAACACAGAACCACCTACCTGGTTTTGCAGCCCGCTGCCTCTCCCTGTCAGTTTACTTACCTCCTCCCAGCACCAGACTTGGGCTTCTGAAGGCCTGTCATCATTATATCCCCAGTGCCTGACTATGTCTGTACTACATCAATTTGTGAAAAAATGAATGAATGAATGAATTTGTTTCCTTCAAGCAAAGCATTCATTCTATTTATTTTGATTAAACATAGATGGGCACATTTGTCATGTTTGGCTAGCCCCACTGATTTCTTCTGGAATTTGCCTCTTTCCCATTGTGTGTGGTCTTGGTGGAGGGGGGTTCTGGTCTTCTACAGGAGCCAAAGGGCCAAACCAGCTCCCCATGTGTCCTGGCCTTCCCTGGGGACCAGGCTCACTCCCTGACCTCTCTTCTGAGAGTTTGCATCTGGAGGGAGTGAAGCAGGGTGTCAGCCAGCCTTCTTGATTGCCGGCAACAGAATCCAGCTTAGTCAGACTGAAGCAGAAAGGGAAATGTATTCCAAAGGAGATGGGGGGCTCACAGACCCAACAGGAAGACTGAGAACCAGGCCACACTGTCCTTGGGGAGCCAACTCGTGTGGACACTGCCGCACAGAGTGCCCCTGCTTGTTCTGGATGCATTGCCCCTGGAAGTGAGCTTGCCGCTGCAGCTGCTGCTCCCAGTCCCTATTCAACGGTGTGGCTTGCTCACATCTGACCAAACTGGGCCTGTGATCCTAGCTGGGACCGCGTGGATCTGCAGTTCCATCCACAATGGGACACTGACTTTTTTTTTTTCATCATATGAACAGGTTTATTGTAACATGGAATGCAAAAGATCAGAACCACTGAAGTGTCAATTGCAAGACTTTTAAAGTAGGGAGTTTAATCAAGCCTAAGAAGAAGGGGTCACCAGATGACAGACAACCAAAAAGAATGACAAAAGCTGCTGGACCCGGAGACAGAGGACAAGGTCGGAGGTCATCTGTCTCAGCCGTGGCAGCGTGCACACCAGATGTTTCCGCACTATAAGGTGGTGGCTGTAGCTCCTAGTCAGGCCCTCGGGAGAGGCCTGGGCTCCCGCCCTCCGCAAGTCTGCTTCTCTGGGCTCCTGTCACTTCTGTGAGCTCCCGACATCCTGCCAATAAATTCCTTTTTGCTTAAGTTAACCAGTGTTAGTGTCTGCTGGCTGCAACCAAGCAACACTAAGTGAAACCACATGTAAACACGAGTACATGCTGCTTGTAAAACACTAAGACAGCCCTGATAAGGCTGCGGGCCTCCTGACACCGCCCCCTCCTGCATCCTTCCTGGAGGAAACTACTGGTGTAAGCTGGACGTGTGTGTCCCAGAACTCACTTGCCGTGCTTCCATCCAAAGGAGGGAGTTACAATAAATAAGGCCTGAAAATCATAGTCTACTATTTCAATGTACCTACGATACCTTCCATTGTAAGATATGCCATATTTGATGGACTACCGAGAAAGAAAAAGAGTTACCGATTAAACCATGATCCAATTAAAAGCTGTCAAGTGTAAACCACATCTTGATTGATAGTTTAAGATGGGAAAAAAAAATGTATGTATTAGAATAGATAAAACACGGCCATGATAACAACCAACTTACTTACCCCTTCTGTGGGTCGGGCCCTCTTGCCCATTCTTTGCTCATATTAACTCAGATAATCATTTTTTCCCTTCACTAATTTCTTTCTTTTTTTTTTTTTTTTTTTTTTACTGAGACAGTCTCATTCTGTCACCCTAGGGAGAGTGCCATGTCATTGCCATAGCTCACAGCAACTCCAAACTCTTGGGCTCAAGTGATATCTTGCCTCAGTCTCCTGAGTAGCTGTAACCACAGGTGTCCGCCACAACACCTAGGTAGGTAGTTGTGTGTTTGTTTGGGGTTTTTTTTGTATGTTTGTTTGATTTTGGTAGAGATGGGGTCTTCCTCTTACTCAGGCTGGTCTCAAGCTCCTGAGCTCAAGCATTCTACCCGCCTCACCCTCCCAGACTGCTAGGATTACAGGTGTGAGCCGCCGGGCACTAATTAAACTGAAGCACAGATACATTCAATTATCTACCCAAAGTTACGAATCTAGTAAGTGGTAGAGCTAGAATTCAAAGAAACTCTGTATTTGAGAGTTTGCTCCGTTAGCTCCCAAAGGTCAAGTGCTCCGTGTGCGAGTGCACATGTGCACCTGTGTGTATGCGTCTGTGCGTGTGTGCATTCGAAGGGGCCGTGCACGGGTATTTGCGTTTTCACTAAAGGGAATGGCATCATGTGTATCATTCTGCACCTTGTTCTATGAACCCAATACTCCCTTGAACAAGCATCGTCCTGTTCTTCCTAACTGCTAACGTATAGACACACCACAGACCTTTAGCCCTTCTCCTCCTTGTGGTCACTGAGGCTGTTTCCATTTTTAACTGTTACCAACAAGGCTGTAGTTTGTACACACCCTTAAACAAACCCCTACAGGCATTTCTCTTAGGGAAATAGAAGTGGAACCGCTGCATCCTAAGCTATATGCAGTTAGAATTTTAATAGATAAGCCAACTCCCCGCTGCACCAGAGCCACCACTCTAATTTGCACTCCTACCAGCATCCAGGGTGGACACCGATATGTAATTTATAATTCAGACTCCTCCTTGCCAAAGCCAAGGGCCTGGCTCAGACCTCACTCTCCCAGCAATTCTGAGGCGTGTGACACCAACAGTCTGCTCCTCACCGGGAAATCCTTCCTCCCTTGGCACCCAGGAAAATCCACACGGTGCAATGTCAAGTCTCTGTCACTAACTCTTCTTCCTAGTTGCCCAGAGGGGACTATCCCAAGCAGAGTGGCATGGGATGTTAAGAAGCACTCTGAGGTGACAAGAAAGGGCATCCCTTGTCAAGTAGGTCTGGGAGACACTGGGAAAAGCCAAGTTGCTGTAGGACTTCTCAGAGCCTTTATTGAGCGGGCTTATGTGCGATTGCAAGTGTGACCACCAGAGGAGGCCAGAAGAAGCATGAGGAGCAGGTACCAGAGGATGGGCGTGCACTGGCTCCAGGTACGAGGATGGGTGTGCACCCTGAGCTAGCCAGGCATGCTGAGGTTCGCGGCCATCGTCTCCTCCCTTCCCCCATTGCAGCCCAGGCTTTCAGGACCTCCATGGAACCTCTTCCCTTGGCCCAGATCTGCCTTCACATGACCCGTTCTCCACATTCCTCCTTGCGTAATGCAAAGAAAAGAAAGCTGGGTGGAAGGCAGAAGACCTGACCACACTCTCAAAGCTGCAGGCTCTGTAGGCCAGTTAGCGAACCTATCTATACCTCAGTTTCCTCACCTGCAAAGTGGGAAAGTACAGTACCTACCTGGTATTCTGTTGTGCAGCTTAAAAGCCTGACACATATGCAGCACGTGGAATAGCACTTTGCATGGAGAAAGACCACAGCCCTGAGTTCGGGTTCTGGCTCCATCGCCCACTGTTGTATGGCCTTGCCCTGTGACTCTCTTCCTCTGGATCATAGGGGCAGCTGTGCCAAACCAGAGAGGGTTTCAAGGGCTCCCAGCCTGTGACACAGTCAACTCTGGGTGTCCCAGGGCTCAGCGTGGACATCGCCATGGAGTCCATACTCAGCAAGTGTGGAGTGAACCAGACTGAGCAAAGGGACCCCTGGAACAGGGGATGCGCTGATATAGTGAATCAACAGGACAGCAATAGCACCAGCACAGGCTGTGGAGGGGTCTGGGGAAGAAGGAGCCAGGCAAGATGCCTGCCAGGCATCCAGGAAACGCTCAAAGGTGTAACTTGAATCATTAGGAAGCCAGAAGAGGCAGGAAGAATTCAGTAAAGGTTTCCTGAAGAGGGACAGACTCAAGATCAGCCTGGAATGATGGGTAAGATCGTACGCAGCTCCAGGGAACAAAATTAGGTACTGCAAGAGTGATATTCACAGAACAGTCGCAAGCAGAGAGAGCAGAGGAGGGGTGAACACTCAGTGGTAAAATTTCAGGCATCTGTGCAGACGTCTGGGGCTCTTTCCTCTGCTTGGGGCTGAGACAGGCTTCCCTCCCCAGCCTGCACGAAGATAAGATCTGTCCCCTTGTGAACAAAGTGCTGGTCTTCCACCCCCTCCCCAGGCTTGCCACAGCCCTCGGTGGGCTGAGCACAGCTCCACGGGCTTAACCATCCTCCAGAGAAAGACAGAGACAAATGAGACATGACATCCTCCTCGCTCCACCGCCTGGGAGACCCAGACGCCCCTCACGCCCCTGACGAGCTCCAGTCCTCTGCTCCCTCATTATCTGTGCCGGGGTGTCCTCAGGCCAAAATAACGCACCCAACCCCTGCCTGTACCTGGGTGTCATTATGATGACTCCCACTTGAAATTATTTGTTTTTCTCTATTGATCTTGGTTCGACACTGGAAAAATGTATTCTTTGTACAGCATTCCCAAGGGTTTAATTTGTCCATGTTGGAAGCCTTTTTTAATAGGATTCTGCCCCATTGTTTATTCTGAACATTGAGTTCCGAGAGTCGGGATTCAGCTCTTTTAATAGAAACTCATTACCAGGGTCCCTTAGCATCAGAAAGCTGATACTGGCACCGCGAGGAGGAGACAAATTAGAAGCCTGCCAAGGGCCCGTCTGATCGGGAGGCCCCCCGGGAGGCCACGTCGCAGTCCAACACCAGCCACCCTCATCCTATTTGGAGACCTAGGGGGGTGACAACCACCAGGCTGCACAGACCCAAGCAGCCCTTCCATCCCCAAGCAGTTTTAGTTCTCAGAAAGCTCCTCTCACTGTGAGGACACCATTGTGTCCCAGAGCAGTATTTCTCGAAGTGTCATCTGTAGAACCCCTGCATCAGAATCCCCCAGGGCACTGCTACAAATTCAAGCTCCCAGGTCTCCTTTAGACAGTATGAGGGATATATCCTTCGATCCAAGCAAGAGGGACCCCTGCCATGGGGCCCAGTGGCAGGAGGGATGCCTTGTGTCCAGGACTGACCAGGTTAATAGCGCCATCCAGGTGGGGTACCCCAGAGGGGAAGCTGGTCCTCTGTGACTCCCAGTCTCCATTTGTTTCTCTTCTTCAGAGACTATCTCCTTTCTCTCTTTCTGCCCCCACTGCCTCCAGGAATTGACCAGATGCCCCCCAAATCTCCAAGGAGTCAAACAAATTAAGTTGTTATAGAACCCCAAGCTTGGGCCCCTGACCAGGCAGCCTGGGGAGGGGATTGCTCCCGCTGGCCAGAAAAGAATTTCTTTCATAGGATCACATGAGATTGAATCAGCACAATGGTGCTCACATGATTTTGAGTGGCTCAAATGATTTATAAAGACCGCCTTCCTTACGAAAACAGAAAATATACTGGCCTGAAGCCCATAGACCCCAGAAGGCAGCTTTGCCTCCAGATCTGCTAAAACAGAGCACTGAGGATGGAGCCCAGGAAGTCTGGAATCTACCGCAGGATACTGATGGAAGGAAAAGAAGATGGGTTTTAGAATT
This sequence comes from Galagoides demidoff, assembly GCA_963574575.1. Classification (NCBI taxonomy): domain Eukaryota; kingdom Metazoa; phylum Chordata; class Mammalia; order Primates; family Galagidae; genus Galagoides; species Galagoides demidoff. The sequence continues at coordinate 17,972 of CAUYQV010045616.1, forward strand.
ACTTAGAGCTTGGCTCAAGCTGAGATTTGCAACTAGCCAGCTTGCAGCTAGGCTATGAGCAAGTTATGAACCCTCTCAGGGCCCCACTCCACAATCATATATATTTTCCTCCAGGATGGCTTTCAAAGTTCTTTCTGGAGCAAAGCAGCCTCATACATGCATATAGAAGGCTAGAGGCCTGCCTATGACTTACTCAGAATCTTACCTGGCATGTGATAGGAGCCTAAGTCAGCAAATATTTATTGAGAGCCTGCTATGTGCCAGGCAGCATGCTCAGCACCGGTGAGACAACTAAATAGTCTCGGTGCTTTGCCCCCATAGGGAAAGGCATGTATTAAACCAATGACAAGTAACTCACAATCATTTCTTTAAATGCAGTGGTGATGGGGCCACATGGTGCAGAGCAATGTGTCATGGAGAACAAGGGACAAGTTCACGGAACCATCTGAAGAGTCAGGGAGGGCTTCTCTGAGGATGTAGCCATTCCTCCAGGACCCAGAGGTAGAGCAGGGCTTGCCAAGTGAAGAGAGAGAGACCACAGTCACTTCTCAGTCTGGTTTCTGCATTTCAGGATCCTTTCCACTCCCTGTGATATTTCTTTCTAGAAGCAATTTAAGATGATTGATTTGACAGCCACTCTGCACAGAATCCATGTGAGTTCAGTGGGTTTACAGAGGGTGGGAAGGTAGATGGTGGTATCCCCGAGGCTTGCCCACATGGCACTGAGTGCTTCTTATGCATTTTCTCATCAGGCCTGCACGTGGCTTCTATCACTATCCCCATTTAACAGATAAGGAAGCTGAGGCTCAAAAAGACTGAATAACTTGTCATCTGAGTAGGGTCACAGAGCTAATAAGGGATAGATCCAGCATGGAAGCCTGAATGCCATGACCTCTTATGCCTGTAGGCTAAGGTCCCCACACCCTTGTGAAGTCATACTTGTGACTTTATCTTTAGAATCCACTCAAAAGGGCATCTTTCCCCTGCAGAGAGGAATGGAACACACTTGAAAGTTACCAGAGAAAGAGAGAGAGTGTTTACTTAAATGAAACTAGGTGCAAAGTTAGAGGGTAACAGAGTTGGGATCTTACCTAGACAATTGCCAAGACAACTTCAGGCCATTGCTGCCCTCTCTGGGTCTCGGCAACCTCATTTGTAAGATGAAGAGCTTGGGCCAGGCCAGAGGTTCCCAAACCTGCTCCTCAGATGTCTAGGCCTCCACAGAGGTGCATTAGTGTACCCTGGGTGGGTGTTGAGATTCCCAACAGGTATCTGTTGGAAGACAGTCCCTGTGGCTGTGACAGCCAGGCACACAACGATGATCATTATGAGTTTGTTCTTTAGCATCATTCATTCTGAGTCAGTCTCCATTTATGGGGCACGCATCATGCTGTGAGCTGGGCACAGAGGACACAGGCAGGTCTCTGCCCCAGAGGAGTTTCTTGGCCAGGGGGGAGGAGAGTGCCCATAGTCACTGCCCAGGATAACAAGGTGCCATGATTGCCTTGGTGGCCTGAACAGGGCTCAGAAAAAAGGGGAGGCAGAGGCCAAACTATCATTTGAACCCAGGGTTCTTGGCACACACTGCCATTGTTTTTTCTCCACCATACCTGTATCACGTAGGTTGGTTGGGCATCAAGACGATGGCTGTTTTATGGAGTAAAGATCATGCAAAGAGTCCTCAGGGTGAGGGGAGCTGCAGAGATAAAGGCAAAGGGGCAACACAGGAGCTGAAGGCAGAGAGTCAGGGTGGAATCCATGCTCAGGCTAGGTCTGAGTGCTTTAAGCTATTGATCAAGAGCTCCTGAAGGTCATGGTCAAGAACCTACTGCCGAAGGAGGCAGGATTACCATTTGTCTGCAATAGTAACAATACCGCTAGGAACAGTTGCTCATAGTTATTGAGCACCAAGTTAGTCAGGAGAGTCTGAGCTGTGCCACAGTAGCTAAGAACCCCACAGTCTCTGTGACTTCATACAACTTCCATTGTGGATCCTGACAGCTGTCCAGGGTGAGTGTTCTCCAGGCAGTGACTCAACCAGACAGCGGGTAGGTCCTCCCCCAAACAGAGCTGCACCACCTACAACACATGACCTTCTCGGTCTCTGCAGCCGGAAAGAGAGAATAGAGAATGACGCACGGACTCTTCACTACCTGTGTTAGTCAGGGCTCTCCAGAGAAAAAGAGCCTTGGAAATATACTGTAAGAGGAGATTTATTATGGAAGTGCTGAATGTGGAGGCTGAGAAGCCTCAAACTGGGGTCTGCAGACTGGAGACGCAGGGAAGCTGGTGATATGCTTTAGCCTGAGTCCAGAGGCTTAAGAACCAGGAGCTCCACTGTTTGAGGGCAGGAGATCGATGACCCAGATCAGGGAGAGACAATGGGTTTGCCCTTCTTTTGCCCTTTTGCTCTATTCAGACCCTCAGCAGGTTGAGTGATGCCCACCCACCTTGATGAGGGAGATCTTTCATACTCAGTCTACAGATTCAAATTCTATCCCCTTCTGGAAACAGACACACCCAGCAACCAAATTTTACCAGCTATCTGTGCATCTCTTACACCAGTCAAGGTGACACCTAAATTAACCATCGCTATCCCCAGCTCAGAAATGACCCTGATGACACCAGGTTCCCTGGCCTGAATCTGGCTCTTAGTCCAATCAACTTCCAGGATGGGTGAGATGGGGTGGGAAGCACTGTTCTCCATGGGGGGACAGGATATGGCTGAGCATTAGTAATGCCTACCACCAGCACTAACTCTTGGCCAGGCATCAATTAAGTACTTTACATAGGTTATTTCACTGACTGTACAATCAACTGTTGCAAATAAGGAAACTGAGGCATGGAGAGAATGAGCAGAAAAAACCTATCCAAAGTCATACAGCTAGTAACAGAACAGTAATAATTAAAACTCAGGCAGTCTAGGCACTAAGCCCCTGTCTACCTCCTCCCAGACACTTTGGAGATGACAATCCCTCATCTTATTGAAGCCCTGCAACCAGCCACACAAAGGCATCCCCATCCTCTTGCCATCAAATATATGTGAGAGGGATTCCATGCTTCCCCATGATGAGGGGTCAAGAGAATAAAATGTTTCTCAGTGAGAAAGGAAGTAGGTGCATGGGAGGGTAAACCTGCCCTAAGCAGCTTCTGTAGCCAAGATGGAGAAAGAGGGAGAAAGATAGAGAAAGAGAGAGGGAGAGAAGGAGAAAGGGCACAAGGAGGGGGGCCTCAGAAAACATGCAGGCTGTCCTGAAATGTTTCAATCACAAATGCCAAGTGCACCGGGTTGTAAACAGATCATCACCATGGTCCAACGCATGCATTGGAGTCTGAGATTCCCAATTCAGAGCAGGGGAAACAATAATAACCATTGACTAGCATATCCAGGTTCATTGACTTGAAAGGTCATATATTGATGGACAAAAAGCCAAGGTCAATATTTGATTTTGAGGAACAATAAATCTTGATATCCATGGAAAGAAGCCATATCGATGCAGGTGTCATTAAGCAGCACCAGTGATGCACTCACAAGGGGGCAATCATGCCTCCTCTGTGCTCTGTCAAAGGCACTCTCATGTGGGATATTGGAAAGGAGGCCTCAGTGTGCTTGGTCGCTGCGGGTGGGTGCGAGTATGGAAGAAAGGCCACAAACAGAGCCGTGGACACTGTTTTCAGAGGGCTGCCAAAATGGCGCCGTTTCTGCTCTTATCCAAACAAATGAAAGGAAAATACCCCCACCTGTTCCCCCCCACCTGTGAGCATTTGGGATTTGCCTCCACTCATATGCAGTTGAGGTGTGAATGGAATTTCCTGTTTCTGCCTTCCAGCTCTCCACTTGCCAATCCTTCAATATCTTCTTTATCGCCCAGGAAAGGCATGGCCCTGAAACCACAGCGGGGGTGGACCTGATAGAATCAGCCTTGCAGAGGCGCCTTGCTCCATTCTCCTGTTTTTCTGGTCTCTACTTCAACTCTTATCCCTTCCTGGTCACCCCACCTCACAGAGAGCCACCCAGACCCCTGGCCATTACTGCCCAGAGTTGGGTCTCAGCCGTGAGGGCTGACAGATGCCCCTTCCCTTCCCCCACTTTTGCCTGCACCTCCCCCTCAGGGACATTTTCCCAGTCCTAGAATCCCTACCTGTCACTGGCTCCTTTGAGAAGCTCCCTCTACCCCTCCCCAGATAGGGCGGGGTCCCCTCTTCCTTACAGCCCCTAATGCCTCCATCCCTGTCACAGCACTCACTCCATCCCTTAGGCAGATTTTGCTGGCATGGCCATTGGTTTTCATTTTGCTGTGATTGAATGCTTCAAGGTCAAGGGCTGGTCCTTACTTAACTTTGTACCCCCACTGCCCTGCCATGATGAATACCCAATGTTTGCAGAATGGATAGCTGGACAGTGGGAAGAACAAACATGCCAGGTGAGGAACTCAGAGCAGAGTCTGGGCCAATTTGGGAGGGTGCAGGCCAGGCCTATGGGGACTGGGAAAGGGAGGACACTGAACCAGGAGAGAGGCAGGGAGCACAGGAAGCTGAGGACTGCCTGGCATTCCTCTCTCTGGCTCCTCATCCTCGCCAGCAGCTGCCCTGACGGTATTAATCAAGACCCAAGAATGTGGAAATATCAGTCCACAGTGTTCTATTCAAGTCCCTGGAACTAAATTATGTTGTCAGGATTGGACAGAGCAGGAATGGAAAAGACCAGGCTGGATGACATGGGGCTGTTAAAAGGAGATGAATGAGCCCAGTGGTTTCCATTCAATTTTTCAAGGTTTCCCAAGGCAAGTCTGTCAAACACCACCTTATAATTCCCAGGCACCCTGCGCTGTCCCCTCTACGCTCTCATTTTTTTCTCTGCCCGTAAGATTAGAAGGACAAGGGATTCTTCTTTATGTCTCACAAATGGGGAAATGGAGAAATTGGAGTGGGGGAGTACTTTGACCAAGGTGAAGGTCGGGCCAAGGTCATACCATAAATCAGTAACGGAATCTGCAGGATGAACTCTGAGCATACAGAGTAATGCTCTATTACCCCCACTGGCTTAGCTTCCTCTGGAAAACAGAGATGACCAGACCCATTTCTCAGGACTGCTTCAAAGTGTGAGGGAGATAACTTATCTGAAAGCACTTTTCCCTGGAATGGTGCTATTCATTCATTCATTCACTCACTCATTTGCATAGTCAATGTATGCTGAGGACACGTCACAGTCCGAGCTATGTTCACTTTTCTCATATAAGGGCTATTATGAGAGTGTGGAAAGAGACTGAGAACTAGAAGCAGTTTACAGTCTTGCCCCTTGACAGCTATTTGATATTCGGTCAGACGTGAAGCCTATCTGACCCTCTGCACGAGATGGTTGTCAGGACTGAGCTAGTTAATAACAGGCCAGCACCTAGAACAGTCCCTGAAAGGGAGTAAGTTGTAAATGAGAACTTGCTGATTTTCAATATATCCTCCTACAGAAGAGTAGTGACTTGCTCTCTGTAGGAGAAGCTTCCCTGAGAAATGGATGTGTGTGCCAGGTTTCTGGCTCTGCGGTGCGCTGCAGTTGAACACATCTCACAACCCAGTGGTGAGTGAGCCTCAGTTGTAAACAAAGGACTAATTAAATTAGCATAAATGATTTTATGTAAATTAAAGATCTATGTTATGGCTGTTTATTGGTAGCAGTATCAAATCTTGCCACTGCTCATGCTTGTTTAAAATTAATGTGCATAAATGCTCCAAATATTGTATTATTAATAATGATAATAATGTTGATGAGGATGATAATAATAGACACGTTCTCATAACAATGACTCCTGGCTGGCTTTAAAGTCTCAGCAGGGAATGTGCTAAGTGTCACAGCTCCTCAGAGAAACAGTCAGCTAGCATAGCCTTTTCTTAACCTCCCCAGCCCTAATCCACAGTGCCATTTTGGTGTCTTAACTGTGTCTTCTTCAAGGATTTGATAGGCGCTTCAAATCCTGTCCATTGTTTGAGGCCTTATTCAAGACTGAACGACCTGAAACAGAGACCCCTCCTTCCTTTCAATTTCTGAAATGTCTTTTCTCTATTACTCTTCTCCATCCATTACCTCCTTGGACTCACATCAGATCTGTGAGGTAGGTGGCAGGTACATTTATGATTCCCATCATATAGATGGGCTAGTGGAGACCAGGGATTAAAAGCTACTCAAGATCACATAGCTTGGAAATTACAGAGCCAGGACTGAAGTTCCTCTGACTCATACTTATCCCTGAAGTCCCTAGCCAAGAGGCTGGCGTATAGCAGATAATTAATCGGGGCTTGTTAGGGAAGAAAGAAGATGTGAATAGAAGGATGAGTGAGTGAAAAGTCTGCAAAATTAGGTCTTTAAAATTCCTCAATACAGTAATGAACTTCCTTCTTCATTACTATTTATCAAAGAGCCAATCTATCAATGAACCTATAAGTGTCTGTTTCTGAAGGAACTGACCACACATTGACAAGTGTCCACTGAGTCTAAGCCCAAACCTAGGCCCATCCATGTGACTCAAGGGAAGACATCCCCAGGCTGTTACTCAGCCATATAGCACCTTTGTGATAATTTGAGGAGGTACCAGACTGCCCAACATAAGCAGGCTTAGTGAGCCTAGCCAGAGTTCACTTCACCCTCTTGACCAGGTACCAATCTACACAACCACACATGGTGGTCCTGGATTTATTAATGACTTCACAAAGCTAAGAGATTAAGCACTACCACCTCCTGCAAGGTTTCACATCACTCTCCTTCTCAGGCAGAGGCTGCCAGCCTGGAGGAGTATGTGGGTGTACATGGGCGTGTATGTGTGTGTGCCATCTGACTGTGAGATTCTTGACACCAGACACCAAGGAGCTGTAGACAAACACTGGTCTCTGAACCAGACAAAAATGGGTTTGAATTCCACTTCTACCACCATGATGGATAGAATTCTGGGGGTCCTTGAAACCAAATGGAAATATGACATTCTTTAATCACAACTGGAGGCAACAAACCATGGTAGCGTTGGCAATACCTGAAATCTTCATCGCCTGTGGAAATCTCTGTGATCTTCCTATTCCATTAAAGTTATTGCAGATATCTCAAAATATTGGATACAGCAGAGGTCAGAAAATTTTTTCTGTAAAGATCCAGATAGTAAGTATTTTGGGCACTGTGGTCCACGCAATCTCTGTTGCATCTACCCAACTCTGCCATCGTGGATCTAAAGCAGTCATAGACAACATAAAAATGCACAGGCCTGACTATGTTCCAGTAAAACTTTGTTTACAAAAATATGAACAGCTAGCAATCCAAATCATAGTTGATTGATTCCTGATGTAGCAAATGATTGATTTAAAATTATAATAATAGAATCTTATTAATGCTTTAATAAAAAAGCAAATATATTACTATGTCATAGTAGCATAGTAGTACTACGTTACTACTAAGCCTATATAATTAATACTATACTTTTAGTATTGTTAAAATTGCATTTCAACATAATTGGTTGCCTCTGTGACCCTACATATTTTGTTTTATGCACTTAAAACCATTATTCTGAAAACAAAAAACCATTATGCTGAGATGGGGTTCACAGGCTCCCCTGGTCTACCAAGGGGAGGGGAGGGAACCCTGGTTATTTAATCTATCTCAGCTTCGGTTTCCTCACTGCAATGTGGAAATGCTAATAATAATATTATCCATGTCAGAAGGTTCTTGCAAGAATTCAATGCAGTGATGAATGTAGAAGTGTTTTGTTAACTAGAAAGAACTATAGGGGTTGAAGATATTGACATTTTTGTCTCCTTAGTGACGCCTACTATAGTCCTCTGCACATAGTAGGTACTCGTACAAGTGCTTGCTGAACTCAAGTTAGTTGAGCCAAGAGTCTGGCTTTCCTTCTTGAGGAATATATAAGAGAGAGGAAGTGAGTGGGAAGGAAAGGGAAGGGGAGGGGGGAGAGAAAGAAGAAAAGGGTGAGGGAGATGGAGACAGGGAGGGAGGGAGGGAGGGACAGAAAAAGAGGGAGAGAGAGAAGCAAGAGGGAGAGAGAGGAATAAGGAGAGACCAAAGCATCCCGGTGGCTCTGAGTATTATTTCACAGTTGTCTATGCAGAATTCCTAACCATTGCAGCTATTTAGAAATTGCACTGGGGAATGAAAAGAGGAAGGGGGAGATGGCTGTGCTCTGAGCAGAGAATTCCTGCTGATGCAGCAGGTTTTAAGAGCACAACTTGCACAGTTTGTGAAAGCACATGAACCTTGAAATAGAAATATGGCCCTCTTAATTCATCTCTCTGTTATTTGATAAAGAATAAGGTAAACGAATGCAGAACATTTTTCCTTTAATTACACAAGGAGGAATGGGTGGGGGCACAAGGTGGGGGAAGCAGAGGACTGAGGGTGAGAGGCCACAGTGTGGAGCGTTGCACTTCTAAAGCAATGATAGGGAACACGGGCTTCTCTGGGATTTCAACTCTGAGGAAAGAGGTCAAAGCTATGGGTTACAATAACAACCCCAGCACCCAGCAGCTTCCAACTGGAATGCATTCTGAGGCAGGCAGCAGGGCAGGGGACTTCTGCCTTCAAAAGGCTAGTAGTCAGGTGAGAAAACAAGTCTGAAATGCTTGAAGTGGGCAACCGCCATGGGGTTATGACCATGAGTCTCAGCCCCAGCTCCGCCACTGAGCCAGGGCCTCTCTGAGCCTCGCTCCATAGACACTTTGGGTATCACCCCATATTTCTTGTTCCTGCCCTCATGGAACAGACTTCCTCACATGGTGATGGATGGTGCAAATTGTCCTTCCTCTCCTCTCTCCCTGGACTCTTCTGCTGTCCATGCCTTTTGAACTGTCACAGATGGTTCATCACACCAGTGACAGTAGGCCCAAGGTACAGAGCCAATTTGTGAGGAGCTATTTTGGAGTCATGGTGTTACATTATTCAGTTTACTTAAAGCTCTAATAGTTCCTCCCAGGTTGCAAAGAAACTTATGTTTTATTCAACTTGATTATGATTTGTGAAATTAAAAGCTGTTCTGGATAGCAAGAGGATAACCTAAGTGTAAGAAGATCAAAGTTTGCAGTGGGTTGAATAGTGTCCCTCCAAAGTTGCTATGTTGGGACCATTGTCAGGGACCCCAGCACCTGAGAATAAAACCTTATTTGGAAACATGGTCATTGTGTGTGCGACTAGTTACAATGAGGTCATATTGGAGTAGGGAGGTCTCTAATCCCAAATGACCCATGTCCTTCTTAACAGGAGAAACTTGAACACAGATGTGAACAAAAGTGAGCAGACCATGTGAAGATGAAGGCAGTGACCCATCTACAAACCAGGAATGTCAAAGATCTCCAGCAATGATCAGGAGCTAAGAGAGAGAACAGGGTTCTTCCTCATAGCCCTCAGATGGAACCAACCCTGCCAACACTTTGATTTTGGACTTCTGCCTCAAAACTATGTGTGCTAATAAATCTCCGTTGTTTAAGCCCTCTTGCCATTACTTCACTATGGCAGCCCAGCAGAGGAATGCAGAGGGTTGTCATTTACTTCCCCTCTGCAGGATGACTTGGGCAAGCTCCTGCCCTGGACCTCCACTGGAGAGTCAGTATGACACAGTGAGCAACAGCGAGGGAGGGGCTGGCTACCTGCCAACCTCACCTTGAGTCCCAGTTCTGCCACTCACTTGCTGTGTGATCTTGGAGAAGGTCCCCAAACCCCTGTACTTCTGCAAAAAGAGATGAAAGACTAACTGGTCTCTACGTGGCCTTCCAGCTTACAAAGCCCATAAGACAATTCTAAAGGACATTAGTAAGAGTTGAGCAGGAGGGGTCATTTGTGGGGTACCAGAGACTGGACAGGGAATGTGAAGGGCCCTCTGGCAGAAGGTACCAAATGATGAGAGGTGGCAGATGGGGCCAGAAACCTTTTGCTGGTGTGGCTGATCTCTATCATAGCAAGATATTTATGATCCACTGGAGTCACTGAGCCCTTAGTCAAGTAGAAAGACAGCTCGCAGTATGGGGCTGTCAGGATGCTGTGGGAAGGACCACACTGCCATCTTGTCATGAAGCCTACAACAGATTGTCTCTGTTCAACAGATTGATCAGCCAGTACACCATCTCCGCACCAAGAGACAGTGTAAAGGAACCTGCAGCTTGACAATTTAAAACGTCATCCTGTCCAGTTGATTTTTGTTACTCAGGAATGATTCCAAATAGATGTCTGTTGTTTTAAGTATTTCATGTCTGTCCTGAACCAAAAAATGGCTTAGATTCCAGACCCTTTGAGGGCCTACATCTGTCCTGTCCTCTCCTCTGCCCTCACAGGAGGTCCCAGAGGAGCCAGCTCCCTCCTGGTGCTCCCCGCAGGCTGGACAACCTTGCATGATTAAAAACTTGGTGTGTTTTTTGCAACATTTACTGTTAACTCACAGCAGCGCTTGTTGAAACACATTCTTAGTGTTGTTCTAGGAGCATTGTGTGTTCCTCTTTTTCTGGGAAAGAAAAGAAATAAATCTCAGCAACAACGCAACCTTACTTGCCAAGCCAGCGGCTCCTGGCATGAAACTGCAAAATCTCCTAGCAGCCGGCCTTCTGGTTCTCAGTCCAGGCCCAGGTCCTCTGTGTGTGTGTGTGTTGGGGGTGGGGGAACAGGCAGAACAAACATGGCAGCAGCAAGACCTGCCCAGAGAACAGTGCAGCTCTCCCCTCACACACCTACCTGAGTAACACTCAGACCGTGAGTTCAGCAAAGAACAGCTGAAAGCTGAAGTTTCCAAGAAAGAAGAATATGCTGCAAAGAATCCAAGAATTATTTATTGCTTGGGAGAACTTGGGCAAAGCATTTGCTTTAGTTGACCCTCTGCACTTGGGTATAACAAGTTATACATTGTCACATGGCTATTGGGTGCTTGGCCAATACTATAGAGGTCGTATATCCATTTTTTGTGAACAACTATTGTACAAATAAGCCTCTGCTCTGTGCACTGTTAGTGGAGTCAGTAAACAAAACAGTAACTCCTGCCTGCATGGGGCTTATATTCTAACAGAGTGACGGTAGAAAGCAACAAGGCCATGTGCAGAATTTATAGGATTATTGTCAGAACGCCGCTTACATCGTGACTTGCAGTATTATTGGCCCTTCTCTGGGCTTCAGTTGGTTCCTCTATAAACCAGGCAGGTTGGTTCTAATGAGACACAGAGGACAGTATGCTCTTGAGAAGACTCCAGTTCATTCTGCAGCTAGCTCTGTGACTTAGGGCAAGTTACTTAACCTCTCTGTGCCACAGATGCATCATACGAGAGTTGGGGAAACAACTGAGGGAGGTAGATTGGTTTGCACATAATAAGCACTCAGTAAGTGTTGTTATCACCTAAAGAAGATAAGATCAAGTGATGTAGCTCTTCCCTCCACTGTCTTATCTTCGAGATGCCTTCTTCTCTCCAAATAGTGCGGGAGCCACAGGCCTTTGTCTCTCCAGGGCTTTGCATCTATCCAAGTCTCCTGACATGCTGAAGTTACCCGTCCCTCCATTCTCTTCATACTCTGTGGCAGGAGGGAGCCAGCATGGGGGTTACTCCCTGGAATAGGCATCATAACACACAACATAATTTGTCAGCTTGCTCTGGGGGCAGCCAAGCCAGGTACGAATCCCAGCTCTGCCACTGAATAGTTGTGTGGCCTTGGGCCAGTCATTTAACCACTCTAGAGCACATAAATCGAGCTAGTACCTACCTCACACGGCTGCTGAGAGGATTTAGCCAGAGAGTGAGGTAGGGTGCAGAGGACGGCAGCACATAGAAAGGGGCCAGTAGGTGTTGGGAATGAAGATCACAAGCTCCTAAAGGGGCCCACAGCAGAGGAGAGAATAGGTGTGTCTCCAGACACCATGGAGCTCTCTGTCCCAAGCCCTGGAGCAGTCTGATGAACATCTTCATTAATGGCCTGGATAAGGACATAGAAAGTGGGCTTATCAAATTTGAAGTTGATGTGAATGTGGAAGAAAAGATACAAGAATTAAACGTCTGATCCAAAAGTCTTTCAACAGATAGGCATGACAAGAGACCAGAGAATGGATGCGGGGAACTCAGGGCCACGCAGCCATAGGGTGGGTTCACCCGAAACAGTCACTAAGGTGGAGGTCCCTGTACTGTAGTTTACTAGGGAAAGAGCTCAGGAACAACACCCAGAAGAGCGAAAGAAGCTGGTGTGGGCAGATGGAGAAGCAGAATTGAGTCTGGTTGTGATTGCAGCCTCGTCACACTCAGAGGAATCTCTGGAGTGGGCTGAGCCCTTGAAAAGTGTTCTGAATTGAGCTGAGGGGGATGAACCTTTGTGCCTCACCACCCCCAGCCACTGGAGGAGGGTTGCTCCCAGACAGGAGGCACGACCTTGGGCAAGGTGGCTCCTTTGGACCAAGTGCAATTCCTGGGGAGAGAATGAGCAGGGGAACCAGAGCAAGTGGCACTCGTGGCAGCTAAGGGGATGATCTGGGAAGCACATCTCAGCATCCGCTATGGTCCACCCCAGCACCATTCAGATCTATGTGTTTCATATTCTAGAAGCAACTCATTCTGGGTCCAGGCTTCTGGTTTCTCTTTTTCTGGAGAAACTTAGAAGGTTATTTGGGCCGAACTCCAGCCACCCAAGCTATAGGCGATGCACTCACTTCCCTCCTCTACCCACTGTTGGTGCCCTCAGCAGCACCCAGCACCTTGCTGGTCTCTGTGGCTCACTTGGGGTCATGCTTAGACCTCATTACTGAGGGTCTGAATCCCTGCCTTCTGTTCTCTCCACAGGCCTCTCTGTGTCCCAGGCACTTACTTCACAGTTGACTTCTCGAATGACTGTCAAAAATGGGCAGGAAAGGACGAGAGACTCCCCAGTGTATCATCTTGGTGTCAAATATACTCTCCTATGCTCTTTGTTGTATTTCAACAGCCCTACTCCCCCCAACAGCCACGGCCCCTTAATCCTGCAAGGGTAGTGACTTTTCTTCTTTGCTTCTGGTCTCTGACATAAGCAGCCCAAAGGGATAGGGTGACACCCTAGCTTAACGTTTAAGGGAACTCTTTCTGTGATCTCTGGAGGAAACATGTCTTTCTGGAAACCAGGATTTCGAGACCCACAGCACCTAATGTTGTAAAAACAGGAAGCACAGTGCCCCAAGTAAGCCCCTAGGAATAACAGTAATCAGAGACATTCATGCATCCTACCTACCGGGGACACAGTACTATACTGCGTTCATTGATTTAGGGCACTTATTGTGACCTGGATAAAGATGTCCTGTGCACACAGGTGCCATCTCCATGCTGCTGCCTCAGCTGTACCTTCAAAGGCTACTTTGTCACTCTGCAAGGCCAGCAGTGCCTGGGGGTGCAGTGTGTGATAAGCCCAAAGGGTCTCACAGCCTTGTGCCCACTCAGACCCTACCTCCTTTGCTATGATATGATTCTCTTGGTCTCGTGCAGCAATGTATGGGGTTGATCCAAGGTCCCTGAATCAAGTACTCTATAAGCCATCAGACAGTGGTGAAGGGTGAGGCTCTGCAGACAAGAAAGGTAAACCTATTCCCAGGATTTTATGTCCATTCCAGTCAAAATAAACCAATTCCCTTCTCAGAGTGAAAAGGGCTCAATGTCATCAACTTCCCACCAAGTGGCCATTTGGTGTCCTTGAAAGATGGTGCCATATTGGTGTCTGAGTACCAAGCTGGTCTCAGCTTTGGTCTCTGTTGCCCTTTGCCCCCGTGACATCCCTATTCAAGCATCCATTTGTGCCAACGTGAGAATGGCTAATGATAGAAGCTGGTTGACATGAACCATCTGAGTAATTCTGTCTACTTGTGGAATGCTATTTTTTTTTTATTGTTGGGGATTCATTGAGGATACAAGAAACCAGGTTACTCTGATTGAATTTGTAGGTAAAGTCCCTTTTACAATTGTGTCTTGCCCCCAAAAGGTGTGTCACACACCAAGACCCCACTCCATTGCTCCTTCCCTCTCTCTGTTCTTCCCTTCTCTGTTCTTCCTTTCCTCCAGCCCCCTTCCTCCTTCCCTCTCTCTGTTCTTCCCTTCTCTGTTCTTCCTTTCCTCCAGCCTCCTCCCTCCTTCTCTCTCTCTGTTCTCCCCTTCTCCCACACCCCACCATCTACTGGGTCATTAATTATCCTCATATCAAAATTGAGTACATAGGATTCATGCTTCTCCATTCTTGTGATGCTTTACTAAGAATAATGTGTTCTGCTTCCATCCAGGTTAATACAAAGGATGCTTTATCTTTTTAATGGCTAAATAGTATTCTGTGGTATACATAGACCACACCTTGTCAATCCATTCCTGAGTTGGTGGGCACTTAGGCTGTTTCCACATTTTGGTGATTGCAAATTGAGCTGCAATAAACAGTCTAGTGCAAGTGCCCTTATGATTAAAGGATTTTTGTCCCTTCTAGGTAGACGCCCAGTAATGGATTAAATGGGAGGTCTAGCTTGAGTTCTTTGAGGGTTCTCCATACTTCTTTCCAAAAAGGTTGTATTAGTTTGCAGTCCCACCACCAGTATAAAAGTATTCCCTTCTCTCCACATCCATGCCAGCATCTGCAGTTTTGAGACTTTGTGATGTGGGCCATTCTCGCTGGGGTTACACGATATCTCAGGGTGGTTTTGATTTGCATTTCTCTAATAATTAGAGATGATGAGCATTGTTTCATATGTTTGCCAGCCATTCATCTGTCTTCTTTAGAGAAGGTTCTATTCATCTCTCTTGCCCATTGATATATGGGATTGTTGGCTTTTTTCATGTGGATTAATTTGAGTTCTCTATAGATCCTAGTTATCAAGCTTTTGTCTGATTCAAAATATGCAAATATCCTTTCCCATTGTGTAGGTGTCTATTTGTTTTGGTTGTTGT